>JAATLQ010009790.1:23882-36440 GCA_013421005.1 Heliconius erato x Heliconius himera
CGTTCCCCACTTTCTGCCGAATTCTGGAGGCATTGCGTGTTGAGTGGCAGAACTCAACGCCGCGCTTAACCTCGACACCAGAGCGAAGAAATGGAAATATAAATTTAAGTAAATATTTCATCTCCTCGAGTGGGGATCGAACCCACAACCAGTCGGTTTTGCAGTCACACCTCGTACCGCTGCGCCACGACCGGACCGGCACTACTTTTCGCCTGAATTTGAGATATAAGTATTTGAGAAATTCAACAAAAATAAATCAATCGACGGAGTGGGAATCAAACCCATAACCATCACAGTTACAGTCAGACTGGCCACTGTGCGAAAATTTCCTCAAATATTTCTTTAAAAAAACATATAAATTAATTAAATAAAACAGCGTGAAAGGTCTCAAAAGCAATGTGATACGTGTTTCTCTTTCTAGAACGTTTTTCCAAGACTTGTTCAGTAATGGATTACCGAGGGTTCAGCATTCGGCTTGATGAAGAGTGCTCGGACGAAGTGATCGCTTGTTTGGATTGAAACCTCTATAGCTCTATACTGTAACAGAGTTGTAGACTTGGTTCTAGAAACGTTGAAGTTATTATATATTAGGTATATACATCAATACAACGCGAGCAACTTGGAGTAAATGCTGGTTCTTCTTGGTTTTAATATTAGGTAGTTAGTCAGTACCTCTACATATTTACAAAAAACTGTAAAATATAATTTATTTTTTCATTTCAATTTAATCTAAGGTTTTTTTATTGATTTGTGCTATACATCATTAAAGTAGGTTAAAAAAAAGTTCGTTGCTTTTTTTTAAATATATTTTGCCACGCGTTCTATCGAGGTTTCAAACATTTAGTTAATATTTTGTTTTATTGAAATTTATTTATTTACAATAATTATTTTTGAAGGTATTTTAAATCAATTTACGTATTTATATGAATTACCAAAAACTAAGATAAATCCTTTCTTAGAACCATATACAAGAAAACAACCCAGAATTTTAGTAAACTATTTTAGTTTCTCCTTTAAACACGCAATCCCAACACAAAGAAAATTGCTCTTCGATAGTATTGAAAGTAAATATTTTCTAAACAAGATATTCAGGTCCTCGTACCTGGTTCCAGATAGAAAATTGGCTTCCTAACTAAGTTACGTTCTGATCTACAAAGAAGTCCCTCCAGTCCTTTATCTGCCGTTGCGTAAATCTCCATAGGCCTATCGCTGATAAATAATCATTCGAATAAAAATACTCGCGAAACTCGTGGCTTCGTCTGCTTTGTATATAGATAAAAGTTTTAAGATATCATATTTTTCTTTTCTTTTTCTTTTTCTTATTTGATATTTTTTTTATTATCACGTTGACGTTTACTGTTTTTGGCTGTTTATTACGTGATTATCTATCAAAATAATAAAAAATACATAGATAGGTAAATATTCTATCAACTATTTTTAAAAAGTAATATACAATACTATAATAGTTTCTGTAAATATTGTATTGGTGAGGCCGTCGTGGCGCAGTGGAACAAGCGTGTTACTGTTAACGTGAGGATCGTGAGTTCGATCCCGACTCGGGAAAATGAGATATATTATATTAGTTATATATTTACTCTTATTGACCTTAGTAGGTAAACTTTCATATTATGACAAAAATACAAAAAATCCAATTCCTTAATCTAGTTTGGAAATATAAGTATAATACAGAAGATAAAGAACATTAACTCACAATAGATTCAATCAAACATTTTATAGGTGCTCCTCTTAATCGAATTGGTTATTTTACAGAACTTTACCTTTTCAGAACTCGTTTTCTCTAATAAAATTTACTGATAGCTCCCCAATGGGATGCTTATTAGGAAACTTCAGTCCTATTTTATTAGATACCCTCACTCTGCCTAGATTTTGGAGTTTTATTTTTATAAATTAATGATGATTTGCTGAATAGTTTCCTTTCACAATGTAATTTTTTTATTTAGCACTAAGTATCTAGGATATCTTTTGCAATATTCTGATGCTATTTAAGTATATTTTTTATTAATTTCACGCTGTATTTCGCACAAAGCAGGGTAGGCAAAGGGAACCTAGAGTTAATACACTTCGCTCTCATTAAGATGCTTCCGTTCCCCATTGTACATATTTAAGTATATAAATAACTAAATATCCTATTTTTAGAATATAACTATAAAGCATATACAGGTAAATTAATATGTCAGAAGTACCTAATCTTCCAGAAACTTAATAATTAGCTCATATGAAAGAGCTAACTATCAAGTTGCAAATGATTTAACACGTACTATCTGTATATCCTAAGATTAGATTCATACGATCAGCTCGTCCGCTAATACGGTGTCATATCAATAATGCAACTTCACGCTGTATCCCGCATACAACGAGTAGCACACTTTCTGTCGAATTCTGGAGGCATTGCGTGTTGAGTGGCGGAACTTAACGCCGCACCTTACCTTGACATCAGATCGAAGAAAATATTTTTAATATTAAATATTTCATAAGTAGGAATCGATCCCACAACCAGTCGCGTTTGCAGTCACACTGCCCTCATCGTGGATATATCAAGAGGCAGTCGAGATAATATCCGGATTGTGGAACAACCCTGTAATGCATGTCACGGTATCAGTTACCTACACACGTGCCCTCGCCTTAACTCGTTTAATAAAGATCAGCTTTTCGGAGGCGCATAATTTTGTAATATAATTTGGGGATGGGTGAGAGAGTGGAGATAAATCTATTAGAAAACTTCACCTCAACAATGATGCTCTTTCTTAATATGTTATGAATTTTAGAAAATACTGAATTTATGAAATGTTGTATTTAAGCAATATGAACATTTAATAGCTTTGTAATACATTTTAATAAAAATAAACATTATGCTTAATTTACGAGTACCTACACATATTACAATTCTTAGTACATGACAAAATTTTAAATCAACCCATATGTTTAATTTAACTTATCTATATATATAAAAGGACATGTACCTGACTGACTGAGGTAAGACGCACGCACAGCCGTAACTGCTGATGGTGAAATTTGGATAGATGTTTATTTTCATAATCTGGACATTCTAAAAAAATCTTAACCGTAAAGGGATGAAATAGGGGCTGAAAGTTTGTATGATTTTTTTTTTAAATCGGCACTGATTTTTATTTTATTAGGTCCAAATTTTACATTTATTATAGTAGTAGGTAAGTACAATGATATATACAACTCAGTACGTCATGTAAATATCACTAGAACCTCTTTACCTAAAAGTACATACAGATACATTTTAAAGCTGTCCAAAATAACAATTGAATTTAATTATAACAATATAAATAAATTAGTACCAATAAGTAAAATTAATTCAAATTTTCCATCTGGTCGTTCAAAGTTCATAATAAATCACTAAAAAACGTTTCGACATTTAATACAGCCGTTGCGTTCGTTAACGACACGCGGCGGTAACATTAACAAAAATCCCTTAAATTAATTCTGTTCAAGAGCCCGTCGAAGCCTATTGAATCTGATTTCAATGGGTACCTTTTTTTATCGACTTAATATTTTCGTAGGCCAGCCGTGGCGCAGGTGCACAAAATGTGACTGTAAAACCGACTGGTTGTGAGTTCGATCCCCACTCGAGGAGATGAAATATTTACTTATTTATTTTTTAATATTTTGCTAATTATTTTTTTTTGATCCATCAACAAGGAATTTTCAAGCACAATAAAAGTCATTCAAATATCAATTTAAAACGAAGTGGTATTTAATTTGAGGCAAAAGAGTGTGTATAACGTGACGGTTGTGCGTTCGATGCCCACTCGAGGAAATTAATTATTTTTTATTGATATTTTCATTTGTTCGTTCTGGTACCAAAGCAAAATCGCGTTGAGTTCCGCTAATCAACACGCAATGCTTCGATAAATTCGCCAGAAAATCTGGGACGGAGTGACTTAACACTAGGATCCCTATGCTTACGCTGCTAGATGTAGGATACAGTATGCAGCTGATAATTTTTTTTGTATTAAATTAAAATTCTCAACACAGAGTTTAAAAATAATACAAGGACCAAAATAATTAAGAGCAAAATGTCTTATCATTAATTTCTCTGTAACGAACAAAATAGGAACAAAACAAAACAAGAAATTAAACTATTGCAAATAAGAAGGTAAAAAAAAGGAAGAGTTATAACCTGTTAAGAGATTAAATCGAGTAGATTTCCAAAATAGCAACGATTGACCTTAGCTCAGTTGATTTCAAAAGCTGAAAATTAATTAAACCAGAACACAGTTCTCATTTAAAGTTTCCGGGTCACCACCCGCTTCGGTACCTATATTGTATAAATAAATCGACCGCAGTACATTCGTCACTCGGAGTTTTCACTTTATTCGGCGATGTCCTCTAGGTCATGTCGGAATGAGTTGGCGGACCTGGTTTAGAAACTCTTGAAATGTTTTTAAACGTGTAATCTGATTCTCATCCGAATTGTAAAACACCAAATTTGTAGCGCAACGAATAATACATATAAGGAAGTAAATATCAAATAATAGAAAGTTATTAGACATTAATCCAGCATATATTTTAAAATATATACAAGAAAGACGATAATTTTTTTTAAGAATTTTTATCTAAAGCTACTCGAAGTGAGCACAAGTATGTGACTGTAAATGCGACTGGTATTGGGTTCAATGCCTACTCAAGAAAATGAAATAATCATATAAAATCTTTTCGTCTGTTGTGGAAGAAAAGCGCGGCGTTAAATAAAACTTACAGCGTTCATGTCGTATTGATTTGATCAAAAGAGGTCGACCCAGCGAGATTAAAAAAGCTGAAGCTTTTATTTAATTTAGTTTTCGAACCGGAAATCTATATTTTTTTATGTCAAGACTTGGGCTAGGTAAAGACGCTTAAAAGTCCAAAACTTTACAGACATGATATATAAATTGACTGCGTTAAAACCACGCACACTCGCTGTTTCCCTATAAGATACTTGATCGCCACTATCTGCGCCGAGCGCCGGAACTAAACGCCGTGCTTAACCTCGTAATAAGGTGAGGAGATGAAAATATTAAATATAGTTAGTGTGGGTCCCATGAGTTCGAGTGGTGCCTCCATAAATAAAAAAGTTATATCAATTTAAAATACAAGTTCGACAAAATTGCTATGTATATTGCAATTTATGTCAAATTGGCTTCCTTTAAACAAAAAAAAAACAGATATAACGTCCTCGAAGTCGATTAGTTATAATTTTTTATACGAAAATCGTATTTAATAGTCATTTAAAAATTACTAAGATCTAGCACAGTTTTCCCAGAAAATACCTTTAAAATTTCGGTATATCTTTTAAATTTTAGGTAATTTTTTCAGTACCTAAGTCATGTACGAAAATAAAAAGGAAAAAAAATTAAAATGTACTTAATATTCTATAAGCACATTACCTATACACAAAGTGTTAATGGTAAAAATTGTGGTGTAATCAAGTGTGGTGGTAATTAGTATTTCATATTTATAAGGCATGGTATTTATGCTATAACATAAAAATGTTAACTTTCACAATTTTAATATTTAACTAGCGGCCCGCCCGCGGCTTTGCCCTCTTAAGCTACATGATTATTGATCTAATAAACAGAAATTACTTCAAATATGATTTTGATTACTTTAATCTGTAATATTCTAATATGATTTTTTTACTACATTATCGTAATTTCTATAATATATTTCTATAATTAAAAAAAAACAATAAATACTCCAAAGTTAAGGCTAGTTTAATTCCTAAAACAAAACCATCCACTAAATTCCATTGATGACTAACTTGGATATAAAGCGGTCCGCACTCTTCAGTAGTCCGTAGAGCGCGCGCCAGCCCCCAGTCCCGCACAGTGCAATCGATCCAGCAACAGGTTGGTTGGAGCGCTCTCGCCGTGACACTCCATTTCGCATTTTAGAAAGGCCTAAATCATGATAGAGTGCTAAAATAGTATGACTAGCTAATAACGTATATATTGATTTCTGTTTTTTTAATATTTTTTTAATAATAGTTAATTTAATAATAGTATACTTTTAATTAAATAGTAAACAGATGTATCAGAAAACCTTTTTTTTTATTTTTCGAGTATAAGTAAAGAACAATTTAAATGATAAAATTTGTAGATAATTGAATATAAATATAACATAAGCTGTAGACTTAAGTTGTCTTAAGGTGTAAACAGAAAATATTTAAATTGCTTGCCTCGAAGTTAATTAAAAAAAAAATTAAGTAAACATTTTCATAAAATACTTTTCCCTGACCATACTAGGAAAAACATAATTATGCATTTATTATGGCCTAAGATCCCATTTCTTAAATCTGTAGAGATCATTAACTTTAATAAAACGTTTGTTTTTCAAATTTCTTATGTGATTTTCTTTCAAATGATGTGCGATTCACATAAAAAACATATCAGTGCAATTTTCTCCAAAAACGAGTTACAAAGAACTATAATTAAAGGTGATTGCGGCAGGATTCTTTTAGGCAACCCTAGTAATAGTATATAAAGTGTAATCTATTCTATCATGTATCATTCTTAAATATAAGTTTCATTAGAGTTACTGATCCCTACAGATTTACGCAATGAGATCTCGACCTATTACATGACTAGTAATTCTTATAGTCCACAAGATTGTATGGCCAAACTATGATATAAAACAGGATTGACTTCTAAATATCAGCATCACGCTGTATTATTCCGCACACAGCAGGCTAGGTAGAGGGAACCTAGTGTTAAGACACTTCGTTCCCCACTTTCCGCTGTATTCTAGAGGCATTGCGGGCTGAGTTGCGGAACTCAACGCCGCGCTTTACCTCGACACCAGAGCGAAGAAATGGAAATATAAATTTATAATTTAATAAATATTTCTTTTTCTCTAGTGGGGATCGAACCCACAGTCGATTTTACAGTCACTTTTTGCCCCGGCGCCACGACTGGGCTCATAATATAACTTTTAAATATAATGATAGATATAAATTTAAATTCAAATTCAAGATATTCTTTATTCAAATAAACTCTTATAAGCACTTTTGAATCGTCAAATGAACATATGAACAAAAAAAAGCTACCACTGGTCCAGAAGGCAGTTCTGCTGAAAAGAGCCGGCAAGAAACTCAACAGTTACTCTTGTCAAAATCAATGGCATAATATATAATTTTACATTAACTGGCAGCTATCCTGCATCACATTCAATAGACATTAATTCCATACATGGTTATTATCTAAATGTTCTTGAACAATGTAATAAGCTTTACTTGTTAGTATTTTTTTTAAAGCTACTTTAAATTGTGATAGTGGCCAACAAAAGAAAGCATTTTATTATAGAAGGGTCCACTTAAATGAAAAATTTAAGAGGGAATTATATTTCTTGCCTAATCTAGTAACCCTTAGTGTTAGTCGGAATAATGAGGAAAAGAAAATGTCTTCAAAAATATTTCTATACTAACACAATTTTTTTTAATAGTATAATTGTATACATCAAGAATTGTTACTATAATGTTACTGTAATTGAAATGTTATTTTTAAGTTTATAATTATAATTAAGTAATAATATAGTACACTTGAAAGAAAGCAATAATTATTGTTTAGAAAATAAAATACTACATTCCACGGATTCCGTGCTTATGCCGCGCTCATAGCACAGCAGGGTGAATAGATCAGTGCAGTGCCTGGGACTTAAAAGCCCAACTGTAGGTTAATGGAGACCTTTTGAGATAGGCATCATCACTGCCCCAACATCTCTCTGTACCTAATAAAGTAATTCTACTTTTCATTAACTAAGCAAAGTGTTGAGTTCTGCCACTCAACACCTCCAGAATTCGGCAGAAAGTGGGAAACAAAGTTCTTAACACTAGGTTCCCTCTGCCTACCCTGCTGTGATATAGCGTGAAGCTGATTTTTATTTACATGAACTATTGAGATTTTGGGTGAACTGAATGTCGCACTTCATCTCATTACTAGAGTGAGGAAATGAAAATATTTAATAAAATTACTTTCAGTCCCCTGAGTAGGATTGAACCCACCAATATTCTAAGTCCAGGATAGTGTAAAGCTAAAAAAATTCAAGGCAAAAGTAAATACATTGTTCCTTATGAAATATATTTATTATTTTGGTAATTTTTTTGTAAAAATTTACTTACTTACTTCAACAACACTTAATAAAGCATTCAAATTTACAATCTATATTCAAACTTCCTAATATTTTCTATGCACATTTTCACATCATGATAGCTCTAGTTGTTTATTAAATCGAATTGCAAGAACATCAGGGGTTCGCAGCAATGCAGACGGCATTACAATATTAGCTGGAGTTTTCAAATTACTAACTAGAATCTCTGAACCATTTGGCTTCCAACCTGAAAAATTTGCTTCAAGAGTTGACTGTTCATATGTAACTATATTACACGACTCTCCTGAAATATAAATTATTGGTTACGCTATAAAACTAATATTATTATTTTTATAAAAAAATGTTTAACTGCAGTCTTTCTTATTATTAAGAATAACATGTAGGTCTTCACAGATTTTCATTGTGGAAACAAGTTAGAATAAAGACATTCTCTTTGTAGTACATAAAATTTTATATTATAAAAACTATCAAAAAAGTAATCTCTTTCCTTCTTTTTTAAACATTTTATCCAATTTACCTTTTAATTCATTAAGAGCTTTAAGAAACGATTCTCGTAATTTTGCCCTTGCTTCTTGTGGTGATATTTCTTCTTGTTCAGAAAGCATATTTGAATAGATTTAACAATTTAAGATGACTTAATTAAATTCGAAGTTTTAAAAATCGTCGGTTGTTATTGTTTATATTTATTATAACCTCGAAAATTTGACAACTGACAATATTGAATGGTGCCAATACCAAAAATAAAATTAAAATATGTTTGAAAGTACATTGCAGATGGCGTTGTTTTTCATTTATTATTTTGAAGTGCCAATAAAAATAGGGTAAATTGAAAACACGAAAAAATATACAAAAAACATGAATCTTTAATATCATAATATTTTTCGATTATCTTTAGTAAATCTACTATTTTATTACTTTTTTTTTTTAAATTATTACCTAGTTGTAGACCATAAATTTACATGATGTTAGAGAAAAGTAAAATAATATGTCTTCGAATGTCGTTGGTTTAACTGCGGCTTAGTTGCTTGCGCTCCGGAAAAGTTTAGAAAAACTGTTTGTTAAGATTGACGCAAGCTTATGTTCCATTGTTATAGTACTTTTAATAATTATTTTATGGTGGTATTCTCCTTATGTAATTTTTTACTTTTAAAGATACGATTTCCCAAATATTTGTTTTTTTTTTCTTTTTATGTACGCCAAAATTTATAATGATTGTAATTTAGAGTTATAAATAAGTGAAATTTATAATACATTAAATAGATATTACATGATACTTAATTTTATTTCACAAATCATAATATTTTATACACAGAACATAATAATTTTTGATTTACTTTTCTGTTCAATCCCTATGGCGTATCTATTGACCCCAGTCAGTCGAAATACAGGTCACTTACATTGTAGTATTTCAAGCTCAAGCAGCCAGGTAGTGCTTGCATTTCTTCTGGGACAGAGTACCCTCTTCCCTACCCACCCGGTGTCGCTGTAAAGGCCAATAGGGCTAACAGCATTAACCTCAAGTTCGAAAAAAAAAATTGTAGTATTTTATGTGTATAAAATTCTTTTGATTGTTTAGATAATGTCAAATTAATGTTAATCGATACGTCAATAAAATTCGTTTTCATGTTTCCAACCACTGTAACAGCTAAAAATATTTTTTAATAAAATGTTTTATTATTCTCTTACGTTTATAGGTTACTTACGTTTATAGGTTATAGATATCTTAGGTATCTACTATAATTGTCAAAGCGTGTCATACTGTT
This sequence comes from Heliconius erato x Heliconius himera, assembly GCA_013421005.1. Lineage (NCBI taxonomy): Eukaryota > Metazoa > Arthropoda > Insecta > Lepidoptera > Nymphalidae > Heliconius > Heliconius erato x Heliconius himera. The sequence continues at coordinate 33,782 of JAATLQ010009790.1, forward strand.
GCATTTGGTACTTGGAGTTAATTACTAGTAATATCCGCTGTTCTCAAATGCACCATATCTATTATCGACGTCACCACAACCATCATAATTTACAACAGAATCCATTCAGATTTAACATTAAAAGTAGAACTAATAACCTGCATTTAACACTAACGATAAGTATATAGATGATAAATAAAACAAGATTCTTATGTTGTATTATTTTTATTATATTAATTAATATGGACAGTCCCTATTGGTTCACATTTTAAATTTTCATACATAACAAATTAATGACAAAGTTATAGCGAAATAAAATGTTCTATAAATACCTGGAGTCACTCCTCAGTGGTATCTGGTTTATACAAATAACCTCCCTAGGGATAAAACATTTTGGCGAGGTAGCTACATTTTACACATCTTACAATCTACGCAGAAATTATAACAAGTTTTAATTATAATTAGACATCGACATATGCTAGCAAATGAAATATCGTTATATTATGAATATAAATATATATTTCTGATCTGTATGTGTTTCAATTTCTTATCAAAAAATATAATATTGTACAGGGTTTATAGTTTTTAATTCAAATATATGTTACCATATTAAAAAAAAACATACATTAAAGTATTTTTATTTCGTATTCTGTATATTTTACAAATAATTTAAAAAAATGCATATAATCAGATGTCTATTTATATAGAAAAAATACATGCATTCCATATAAATCATGGTAAGTTGTTATATTACACGAAACTATTCTATGTCACCTCGATATTGACGGCCAAAGTGACTAAAATGGCGCCTTCGTCTCTTCACATGGCCCGTTGGTTAATTTCATAAGTACCTCATTTGTCTGTGGTAGGGTCGATGGCGTCGATCTTCGTCTATGGTATGCCAACTGAAAAGTCCATCGATATTGCTAGTAAAGAGAATATGGAAATATATTAATAGAAACAACTGTCAGTGATTGAATATTAGATGAAAATAATATATAATACAAGATTAATTTAGAAATTGACTTCAATCAGTGTCAGTTTATTCCATGTAGGGTCAAAGGGTATTAGATAGCTTGTAATATGGCATCAAGTAGCACAAATTAAATAAAAGACAAAAAATATATAAATAAATTATAAACAACAAAAATAAAACTAAACTGATTAATATATATATAATCTGGTCTCAAAACTTGTTGCCATATGAGGGTACCTGGAAATGCACAGAAGATGAAGTAAAAACAGCATCCATTTTGTGAAACAAGAAGCATATGGAACACGCTCCCTTCACTTGTCCATTTTTGTTTTTTAATATTCGACGGAATTGCCTAAAAACGACGGCGCGACAAACGGATAATAGATTATTTTAAGCGACTTTTTACAACGCCCTAAGGTTCCCAGCTAGAGCCTAATTCTCAAAACCTAACAAACGCCCTGAATGGGCATCTGCGATTCGATCCGGCTACCTGTTGAACGCGAAAACCACGGTACGAAATAACATTAAAAGTACCTCAACCGAAACGACGTATATGCGGATGGTCATCTACGTACGCTGGTCAATCAGCGTTGGGTTGTTTATCGTGATCACATATTTTAGTGAAATCGACAAAAGCCTTTCCTTGCTCCAGCTATTCATAATACGTGTCAAATACCTGCCAAGTCCGTCGGTGTGACGACAACTACCGAATTGAGCTCAAAGGCATAACTCCCTGTATGTTTGCCGTAAACTGAAGTTTTATTTTGGTATGTTACTAAAGCTGTAAAATAACAGTGTTCAATTTATTATATATTAAATGATTATTTTGGTGATGTGTGATTTGGATGCCATACATTCTGTCAATGGTGTTGGGTGTGTTTTTGTGTTTGTGCGGTTCAAAGTGATGTGATCTGTATATATATGCTTACCGGTTCAAGGCGCTTTTGTGATACCTCAGTCTTAGCTAGTGGCGTTCGCGTGAACGCCGACGGGACCGCTCGTGCGATGATCCTAGAAATATTTATTAATTTATTAATATAAATGGCCGTCGTGCGCATCTGCACTACTACAAACTAATAACTGGCGTCTGATAAAATATAAAGATTAAAATACAAATAAAAAAAACACAGATCATTTCATTTCAATCCACACAAGACAAATCTAGAGTTGAGTTCCGCCTCTCAACATGCAGTACATAGAATTATTATAAAACAATAGGCAATGGTAGGTTATCTATTCATTCGACAGTACTTAAAGTGTTTGCAACAAAAGAATACATTGAATTTGAATCAGAACCAGCATTGCCAGACATCCCGATTTTAGCGGGACGTCCAGATTTTTAGCCTAAAATTAAAATGTCCCAAGCGCCTTTCGTAAATGATTCTATGCACATTTAGAATTCTTTTTTAATTACTTTATTTAAAAAAAAAAAAAAAAAAAGAAAAAAAAATTAGCTTCACGCTGAATCCCGCAAACAGCAGGGTAGGCAGAGGGAACCTAGTGTTAAGACACTCCGTTCCCCACTTTCTGCCGAATTCTGGAGGCATTGCGTGTTGAGTGGCAGAACTCAACGCCGCGCTTAACCTCGACACCAGAGCGAAGAAATGGAAATATAAATTTAAGTAAATATTTCATCTCCTCGAGTGGGGATCGAACCCACAACCAGTCGGCTTTGCAGTCACACCTCGTGCCGCTGCGCCACGA
>JAATLQ010009796.1:703-30868 GCA_013421005.1 Heliconius erato x Heliconius himera
TACACAAACATGTTTAGGTAGGGGTTACATTAACTTATAAATTATTTTGCACATATTCCATTACACGTTTTTTGAATATAGGAAAACTCTTGCTATTAATGATTAAGTCTGATAGTTTATTATAAATTTGAACTCCTTCAAATAAAATGTTTTTCTTTCCATAGTTGGTTCTGGTTTTTGGAAGTTCTAGTTTATTACGTTTTCTAGTGTGGTATGTATGTGTTTTTTTATGAAAGTGTCATTGTGAATGTGTTTTATTTGTTATTATTTTTCTAATCAACATGCAGGTTTTTAGTAGGCATATGGCACAGTTACCGCCCAGTGCCATATGCCTACTCCATAGAAAAAGAGAATCATGTCACTAAACTATTGTAAGACAATTCTGCTTGAACACCATCAGAAACGATAAAAAATATAATTATTAGTACAATTGTCTTATTATTATTGTAATTTTAGTTAGTACTAATACATGTATAGGGTTATATTCTAAAAACTGTTCGACTTAAGTACTGTGATAAATTTAACGATGTACAAAAATAGGCGGGCGCTATCAACAAAGAAAATAAGCAAGATTTATGGAGATGCATACCAGATATACTTAAAAGAAAGGGTCTTTTGGTAGAGGCCTTAGGATAAGGTCTTTGCATACGTTTGTTTTTAGTCTCTGTCCTAAATAATGGATTTTTAACGGGAGTTAAGCTACGACGCTATATTTATAGAGCTGTGTTGACATTTTCATATTAATATCTAGGATCTAGCACCAGTAGTGATTAAAGTATTTTATCAGATTTACATATTTTGTAACTTTACACATATATTTACATATACATTTCATCCTTACAAGAAGGACTATTTGTAATTATGTTTTTTTTACGTTTCGTCAATATAATCATTCAAATGAATGTTTAACCACCGTATTTAATAATCAAACTTATATATATTCTTTGTTGACAGAGCAAGAGTACACATATACAAATTCTTCCAACCTGGCTTACTAAAATGAAAATATGTATTCCAAAAACACAATTTTCACAAATATTATAGCGACGATGAATCTACAATCATCGTAATAAACCTTAGTTTCTTATTCTACGTTAGGTAATTATTCTAAATATAAGAAAAATCTTCTCCTCTTACACTAGCATCATACAAATGTAGTAATTGACTAGTGGAATGCTTATAGCGTACAAAAAGCTTAAATGGTATGACATTTCAGTCGAGGTCACAGTTGATAGAGTTGCCTTGCGATGACCTCGATTTTCTACTTTTATAACTTCGTGTTCGTTACCAGAAAGAACTTTTTCTTTTTCCTCTATTATAGGATTAAGTTGGTGACTTCAAGGAAGTTGGTCTTATCGTTACAGGCCCGAAGGAAACTTCCGTAATAGAAATCGAATCATACTATTTAAAGTATCGAACGTTTTGAAACTTGAATCCGCACTCGTTATTTTAATGGTTTTGAGTGTGAATTCATAAGCTAACTACACGTACCTATACACCGGACTTGTGGTGTTATAATAGATATTTTTTAAAATATTTTTTTAAAATTAAATATAATAAAATTCTTAGTCATTTTAGAAAAAAAAAACATGTTATGAAGTTAATATCATAAATAAAAAAAAAACTGTATTTTAAATTTACGTACGTACGTAATTTACGTACTCTATTTTCTTCTCGTACTACAGCTGAAGCTAGATTTAAAATATTCTAATAAAAAAATATAGAAGTTAACCTGGGACTATTTGTCCCATATTAACGAGTCAAGTGGGAGTCAAAAAAACTTCCAAGCCCTTCAACAGTCGAGAAAAGCACAGAACACCTCGCCCTTCTAAAAGAACATAAGGAACTCAAGAAGAAGAACAAGAAAAACTGAAATCAGCTTCTTGTTAAATCAAATTGATGAGCTACGACGCGAGCACAGTAAGCTTCACGACCAACTGGATCAAGTTTTGAATGTAAGTGATAAAACGTTGGAACATTCCACCAACAAAGGCCCACACCACCGCCACCTTTCCAAGAAGCTCCTACAGAACCCACAGAAATAAAGAGAGCGAGAGAGAATATCTGCACTCACAAAGCAATAAACCACAACCACGTCTACAAATGGAGCAATTGGGGGCAAGGAACCAGAGAGCCTCCTCCGTCTTACAGGTTTGCTCGAATGGGTTACAAGTAAACTTAAACAAATTTTAATAAACTGGAGGAGTTAATCATACAGATAAAGTCAATCCAGGAAGACCTAACAGAGAGCGAAAGATCTGACCCCAAAAACAACTGCCAAAAAACTTGTTTCGCATACGTACGCCAAAGTAGCTGCAACCCTTTCCCAGCCCCAACCACGACCTAACTATATACTCATCGTATCGTCAAGTGATCCTCAACTCACTGGCGATATCATTATCATGAGATTCGATGCGGAACTCGCGCACCCTGACCATCAACGAATACTTACATGTGAGTCGATTGTAATCATCCAAACTAAGCCCTTGTTAATAATAAAAAAAATCCAAATTCTCAATTTCAAGATATTTTATCTTGAGTGCCAGAGCTCAACGCTGCGATTTATCAAACTGTGGAAATTAAGAATAATTTATATATAGCCTTTTCTTCATGTGGGGAAAGAACGCACAATATTCTCTATTAAATCTTCATCTGTTAAATCTTAAATATATTTCCATGACTAAACAGAGAAAAAACTAAAAATCAAGAGTCAGCGTTGAGTTCCACCACTCAATGTGTAAAGTTTAGAAAATTAGGCGGAAATTAGGGAATACTAGGTTTCATCTTTTTAATTTTGCTCACCTCTTCTATAGCATCTAACTGTACATCAGCCAGACCTCCATTAGGGAGATCCAGTGGTGTTTCCTTAGCAGCTGCTGCGGAATGCCTCGCGGCCGCCGCGCCCGTGCCTCCTGCTGTCGGCCTCGTCGCCTCCAGCAGGACTTTGAGGGATGCTATCGCGTGCAGCTGCGTGGCCTTCTCGTCTACTTTACCTGGTGAAACGTTTTATGTATTAATAAATTGTAGTGGAACTTTGTGTTAAGTCACTCCGCACCACGCACCGCCGGCCGATTTAATAGTATTAAGCAGATATGTGTTTTACTTTTAGTAATATCATGAAAATAAATATAAGTGATTTTAAGCTAGCCTTTTTTGCTGTGTAGGTTTGTTTCTAAATCAAAAGGAGTCTATTCTTTTTTTGAGTTGTAAATAAGTCGCTTAATTATAATCACAATATAATTGAAGAATTACGATTATATTGTTGTCCCTTTGACCTAGTCCAAGTAAAGACTTAAGGCTGGCAGTACGAAAATATTGTGTTGTCATCAAAGTCGGACAAGTGTGACATTTTTTAAGCAAAAATAATAATGCGAAAAATGCGTGTTACAAGAAAAACAATATTTTAGAAAAGAATATGTGATACTGCAATTTTGTTTGCATGGACTTTAAGACGTAAAATTTAAATGCTGTTTTTTCCCGTTCCCGATGGAATTTGATAAATCCTCTCGTAGTGCTTCTCTACACTCCTTACTTATAATTTGAATTTGTATATAGATAGTATCGTATACAAATACATATACAAAATATTGTTTATTCAAATAGACTATTGTACGCAATTTTTAATTGCCGAAAGAATATATTTAAAAAAAAACTACCACCAACTCGGAAGCCTCTTTTCAATGTCAATGGTATAATTTAATTATTACAAAAACTGGCAGCTATCCTGCATCACATTCAATAGATATTAATGCTATACATTTCTTTCTTCTATCCTGTAAATATGTTTTAAGAGTGTAATAAGCTTTACTTGTTAGTAATATTTTTGTTTTATATATTATTTTTTTACTTGTTAGTTATTTTAAATTGTTGTATAATTATTTTTTAACACATCACGGAAATTTGTTATATGCAGACCTAAAAAAGATTTAATAACTTTTTGGAGGCGAAAACTTGGCGTTACAATCTTGCTTTTGCTTATCTTTATTTCTCGTTCCTATCGTATATTTGTCACTATTTTTGCTATGACATTATACATTGTGTTATCGGACAAACTGAATGTACCTACTATACAATATCTTTCAGTCCTCAATAACGAAAGAGTTTTATGTTTATACATTTTCTTCAACCAAAAGTAGATTTCGAACGTTAAAATGCGCTCATCGTCTTCATATATAAGTTGAAGTAAGCCACAACGTTATTTATACAATGCTGCGGTAAGAGCAGCTTTATAGCCTTGCTTAGTAATCGTATTTCTGTTCTGGACAATTTTTGCACATTACTAAAATTATAGTATTACTGTTACATTTTATAAAATAATAAGCTCTTGTATTATCACTTGTTCATTTATTAAATCCTATGAATATTTTTTTCCAGTTTTTCAATTTAGTGTTAAGACAATCCGTTCCCCATTTTCTGCTGAATTCCAGAGGCATTTCCGCTTTGCATGTGTATTAGTATTATACGTTATATATTTAAAACTGTAACGTAACTAAGGGACTAGCAGGAAACGCACGGCCCATTACCCGGAGTAGATCTTTGAAATTTGGCATGCAGGTCCCTTGGGCTATGTAGGTGAACACTATGAGAGATTTTCATAAAATTCCTAAGGGAAAGTGAATATATAGTTATAAAACAAATTTCGCCAAAGAACGAAATGCAAATCTTCTTCGAAAAGCGAAAAGTGAAAATTTACACGTATTTCATAGGAAAAAAACTATTATAAACTTATATTTGTAGTTTATTTCATACAAAATAAATGCAGTAGCTCGCGAACTTAAGTTTGTCATTTTCTATAAGTCTTACATCCCGTTGACCTACGATCCTGAAGTTTGACGGAACTCTCGGTGGTTGAGTGCGACTCGCACTTGACTAGTCTCTTTATGTCCTTTATTCCACGTTTCAAAATTTTACATAAAGATATGTATGCATTAAATACTTATTATGGGAAAAAACACCGCATCACTTTGATATAATCAAAAACATCTATCAATTTTGTATAAACCGTTAGGTATCTTTTACCGTAGATTGTCTAAATGTAACATTTTTTTTAGTCTACTTATTCACGGCCTTATAATTTGTAAAAACACATCGTTTCCCAATGTTCGAGACATTGAGTGTTAAGTGACAGCACTCAACATATCGCTTTATCTTTTTACCAAAGCGAGAAATTTAAAACAATTATTCCTCCAAGACGGAAAGGATCCCACAACAGCCTTTATAGTCAGATGCTGTACTCCGGCTAAAGCGGCTTCTTATCTGTTCCATCTACTTTTTTTTATAAATTTTACAAATTCCCTTAACTAGTATCAAATTAATGCAAATAAATTATTTATTTAGGTAATGGTATGTAATTGAAGTAGTTAGTAATTAAAAAACCCCAAATATGAATATATCCAAAAACGTCAACAAACAATTAGGAAAGAGCCGATAATCTTCAAACTGTTAAACATATATTCTCGAATCACATCATCAATTGCAAAAACACACGGCAGTGGAGGGCCAGCCATACAGCCAGTTAGAGAGGATGATAATTAAGCTTGTGACTTGCTTGTCTTGTATGAAGAAAATTCAGTGGCAGGTATCAGGTCAAACAGTTCTCCAAACAACTCTCCATGATATTTGCGGTAGAGAACACACAACGAGGAGTCTCTTTGCAAATCCAAAGTCAATCTTGGGTGGAGAAGAGCTGATAGATCTCTAGTGAAGTACTATATCGTAACTAGTTCTTTGTTACAACTTATTTATAATATGTTTTAAGCATCTCTGTAGGGAGATTTTTACAAATTTCCGCTACCCAAAGACAAAATGCTATTTATTAAATTGCTAGTTGTAACAAGCGTATAAAAATTTCGACGTAGCTTGGTGAGAACGTAAGTAACTAAGCCATCTTAATGTTCAGATCACCTGGTCGGTTTCCAGGAGGCGTGGGTTTGAGTCTCGCTACGTTAAAATTTTTATACGATTTCTAAATGTGTATTTTTCTTTTCTAAGTGTGGAATACCACTTTTAAAACGTTAAAAATATTTATTATAATATGATTGTTATTTTATAATGATCTAGCGATCTGAAATTAAAAAAAAACATAGTATTTATTTATTTTTTACGTTACAGTGTGAACCTAAAAAAACTAGGCTCATCTGCCTACCTTTATATGTAGCAGGGTAGGTATAGCCTCCGAGACAAGACAAGCCGAGAAATCCAAGACACACCATTCCCCATTTTTCTGGAGACATTGTGTGCTAACTGGCGGAACTCAACGCCGCGCTTTGCCTCCAAATCAGAGAAATCAAAGAAATGAAAATATTAAATATTTCCTCTGGGGAGAATCGAACAACCTGCGACACGACTGGTCTCAATAATTAATATCATTTATTCTCTCCTATCCAATATACCAAAAATGCGCGTGCGTAAAACATAAAATATAACACACAGACCAACTAAAAGACAACGCCAACCAACTAACGAACATATTTAAGCATACGTTTCAGAAGCAGATTGTAAAATAAGATTAACTAATAGTTGCCAAGTTTTAAATGTGTCTAAGTTAAGATAGTCGTATAGAATGCGAGGTCGCGGTTATCGCTTACAAAGTTGTGAGATAAGACCAAAGTTTGTGGATTATAATTTTAACCCTTTAACAGAAATAGATTAACATGATTGTTAGCTATATATACACAAAGTAGACAGCAGATATTGGTCCAAAATTATATTAATAATGTTTCTAAATATTCGTTTCGTTTTAATCTCTGCTTTCGCTTATTAGTGTAGGTCAGTGGTTCCCAATCTTTTATTGATCAAGGACCACTTTTATAGAATTATTGTTAGCAGGGACCACTTTGTAGGTATATTAAAAATAAATTAAGAATTAAACAAAAATTTTAATTTGAAAGTTAAATAAAATCTGTCATTTTGAATGATGGGGTGTGTGAATTTTTACGTATATATTAAAAATCAATGAATTAGAAATGTATTAAATTTAAATGTCAAAATATTTTATATTTTTCTGAGGAAACAACTTAACTGTAGGCAGATTTTGCTTAAGCACCAAAATTTTAAGCCATTCGCGGACCATATTTTAGCTGCTGCGGACCACTACTGGTCCACGGACCACTGGTTGGGAACCGATGGTGTATGATGTGAGAACCTAGAGATAACTCTGTTTTCCATTATGCCCAATTTTATTTTTTTATACCCAATTTTCGAGAGCTAGTTGATAAGGAGAATTCAACTAAATTAATTTAATATATAATTTACTTGAAAAACACATGAGTGCAAATAATCAACATTGAGTGACCTGTTTAAACATGGCAACCCTGGAATTGCGACTGACTGAGAGGTGGCAACCATTCTTTTTTACAGTTCCTTATTATGCGATTTTCTTTCAAATGATGTTGGATTCACATAAAAAACAAGTGAGTGCAATTCTTCAACATAAAGTAATTACCATAAATTTCATTAAAGGTGTTTGTGGCGCGAGAGCGAGGCACAATAAAATATTATTTTTTTCAAGCGGGAATCGAAACCACAACCATCGTTTACATTCGCTGGTCCACGGCGGCCTTACATATAAATATTAAAATTTAATAATTACCGTAAATCTCACGCATTTAACCAACGGTGGGTCGGTCGGTGTCTTTTTAATTAATATTTCCGCGCTGTCAGCTTTGAAACGTGAAATAAATTCGGATAGAGATTCACGTCATATCATTACGTATAGACAGTTTAATCTGGTGAAAGAGTAGCGTCCATTGAAACGGCTAATGGAGATATGTGAGTGCAATAAATACTGTATAATATAGATCGAGCTAGTATATATTTTTTAGGTCACGCTGTATCCCGCAGTTTGAAGAGTAGAAAACCTGTGAGTCTAGTGTTAAGACACTCTGTTTTCGCGGAAAGCGGGGGGATGGAAGTTTCTCAATGGAAATGAAGCACCTCATTTGTATATTTACTAATTACATTTTTTTGTGCTATTTATATTTTCTAGAGTAATCGAAGCACTAGCTTATAGTGCTAACACACTCAGTTCTCCTCTTTTCAATTTCGAGATACTGCATTGAGTAGACACAAAAGTATTTTCACGTTACTTGTACTTGTGTAAAAACTTAGGTTCACATAGTCTCCCGCATGTAGCAGCAAGGCAGCAGGAACCTAGTGTTAAGTACACTTCGTTGCCCACACATCGACCTATTTTCACGTGTTGAGTAGCTATACTCAACGCCGTGTTTTAATCTATATTATGTTAGTGAGAAAATGAAAGCATCCCAATTGAGAATCGAATCCACATCCATCGTATCGGACACTGTCCCACTGCGAAACTTCATTAATAGGAATTATTATATTTTTGCTGAATTAATAATATTCGCATTTATACACGAAGTCTTAGCTTTCATCATTTTGTGTGTCAAGTGACTAGTCCATTGAAAGAATCGAGTGTGATAACGGATTGAGGGCCGAATGAGAACGCTTTGGAAACTGAGTCACTTGAGAATGTTCGCGAATAAAATAGGCTTCTTTGAACATATGTATGTATGTATGAATGTTTGTATGGATATGTATTCGTGTGTAGTAGTAGTTTTTTTTAGTTTAAGGCAGAGGGAACCTAATAATCTATTGTTGAGACAGTCCGTTCTTATTAAGACTCACTTCCCTTGCTCATTTTCCGCCACATTCTGGAGGCATTGCGTGTTGAGTGGCGGAACTCATCGCCGCACTTTGCCTCATCGCCAGTGCGAGAATGAATATATTAAATATTTCATTTCCTCGAGTTAGAATCGAATTCACAACAGTCGCACGCTTGTGCCCCTGCACCACGACTGGTCTCATATTTGAAATATGAATAGACTTTTTTTAAAGGCTTTTAAATAGTCTTTAGGACCTCGTGGCGCACAGAGACAGTGTCTGACTGTAAACACGACGTTAATGGATTCGATCTCATTTCGAAGGAATAATTAAATTTTCAATAAAATGAAGGAATTATTACATTCCTCATCATAGGAAATTAAAGCGCGGCGTTGAATTCCGCCACTTAACACGCAATATAACGAACGTTGCGGAAACTATGAACGTTGTGGGGGAAGAAGTATCTTAACACTAGATTCCTTTTGTTTGCTCTGTAATGCGGGAAGAAACGCGAAGCTGCATTTCTTATAAATAGATAGACCAATTAAGACCAGAAGTCGAGTCGGATATCGAGGTCAAGGTGCATCCTTTCTTGGCACAACACTAGTTGTAGACTTCGGTGTTTCTTCAATGGCTATTACACGAAATATATTGCAGCATATATCTTTGTTCTTGAACATTACCCCAATTTATTACTTAAAGATAAATGGCGTAAATTACGTTACATTGTAGTATAGTGCTTGTACTTTTGATAATAATAGGTATACTTAATACTTTTAATAGTTAAATTAATACTTTTAATAGTGTGGCCTAGAAAGCAAAACAGGTAAAAAAAATATTATTTTTTTTTTTAAAAATCACATGTTTTCCATATGTCATCTATATTCGAAACATTGCATAATAAGTGGCGGAACACAACACCGCGCTTTATAATTTAAATTAAATTTTAATAATATTATAATTTTGCAAAATTTAAGATGTCAATCAAATTAAAAATGTCATTGAAATATTTATTTTATTAAAATATTAATTTTTATCAATTTTAAACCAAAAATTTCCTTGAAATATACTTATTTAGAAAACGTATTAAAATTTTAACGTAGCTGGACTCGAACCCGCGCCTCCTGGAAACCAACCAGGCGCTCTAACCACTAAGCCATACGTTCTCATCAAGCTATATCGAAATTTTTATACGCTTGTTACAAGTTATTTATGTTGTTAGCAGTTTTATTTCCTAAGTGTGGATTAACACTATAAAAGTGTTTAAAAAAATTGTTGAAATATTTCCATTTAGAATTAGTTACAAAATTTTATTTATATATAAGTAAAAAAGTACTCAGAACCGTTGATTAGGTTTTCCATAATTTGGCAAGAGTCTGAATGCCACTGTCAAATTATCAATTAAAATTAAAAAAAAAACGTGTTAAGTGCGAGTCGGACTCTCGCCACCGAGGCTTCCTTACAAATTTTAGGTTTGTAGATCAAGTAGAAGAACATATACTCTAACAATTGACAAACTTAAATTTACAGGTGTAAACACTCATTTTGTATGTAATTAACTACAAATATAAGTTTGTAATGATTTCTTTCTATGAAATACCTAAAGTTTTTCACTTTTCAGATTTTTTCTTTATATTGTGCTTTGTATCGTGTATACGTGGAAGTACCCAATAGGATTAATCACGCGGCGAATTACTTACATTTCAGACTTCTTGATTCTTATCTCTCATCTTGATCTTGATTTCTTTTTTTTTTAAGGGACCATGGATTTCATACTAATTTATTTCGACACGATTTCGAGATAAATGGTATTGACAGACAGACACCAAAGTGATCCTGTAAGGGATCCGTTTTTCCTTTTTGACTCAACCCTAAAAACCTTTACTAATATTACAAAGCTGAGGGAGTTTTTTTGGATGATCGTGCTAATATCAGGAACTATGGGTCGAATTAAAAAAAGTTATTTGTATTGGATATACCATTTATAGAGAAAGGTTTATAGTAGTCTATATAAAAGGACATGCACCTTACTGACTGAGGTAAGACGCACGCACAGCCGTAACCGCTGTGCGTAGAAACGTGAAATGTTTATTTTCCTAATCTGGACATCCACTAAGAAGGGATTTTGAAGAATTTTAATCCTAAAGGGATGAAATAGGATTTGAAACTTTGTATGGAAAAAAAATATTCGGCACCGATTTTTATAAAATTTGAAATTCAGAATGTTAAAAATATTTTATTGAACACGTGTTTCGTGGTTTTTTTAGAATTCACCCCTAAGGGTGCAAATAAGTGGGCGAAGCTGCGCGCGCCCACTCTTAGTCTATATACGTATTATTAAGTTAAACGTTTCGTATTACACTTTATACGCGGTCAGAGTTATCTCGGATATTTAGAATGTGTTATACATGCACTCAGCTATTTGCTCGTGGCCACAGGCAAACACTAGTGTCGAAAATTTTTTTTTTAGCTTTACGCTGTATCTCGCACATGGTGGGGAAGGTAGAGGGAACATGGGAACCTAGTGTTAAGACATTCCGTTCTCCATTTTCCACCGAATTCTGGAAATATTGTGAGTTCAGTGGCGTTACCAGGGCGAGGAAATACAAGTATTAAGTATTTCATTCCCTGTGTGCGTATATGCGTATATATATATATATATATATATATATATATATATATATATATATATATATATATAAAATACTATTAATGAATAGTCAAAAATTAAACTAATTGTATACATTTAAAACAATGTAAAATAAACACTTATAATTAAAGCTAAAAATAATTCTAAACAAAAATAATTTGAGCTAAAAATATATTTTAGTGAACCATTCTATTCACAAAGACACATTTCTCTTTAGTAACTTTGCATTTGAATAAAAATATGTATGAAAATATAAAAAAAAATTGGTAAAGCGTAGGCCTAGCTTTGTCGTCGAGAGGGTCACTCGCAGATCAAGAAGGCCATGAATTTGACCTACATTATTTCAGCTAACGTGGCTTTAACGTGAGATAGTTTTAAATATATTAAAATATTTTACTTTTTTATATGTAAATTGGATTTTTTTGTGTTATAATTTTTACTTTTCAAGCTTTATTCAGTTTAGAATACGGGATAAACTTAGTGTTAAGGCACTCCGTTTCTCTTTTTTAATCTAAATTCAAAAGGCAGTATCTTGAACATGGAGTGTTGAAATACAACAACGTGTCAACGCTACGTTTTGTCGTAGCAAATACAAGAAATTAAATTAACTCGTCTTTCATGTGAGAATTGAACCCACAACCATTGCTATCGTAGCATAGTAGACGCAAATTTATCTTACTGTTCATGTAGATATATATTTAAAAAAAAGAGATAAAATACATCTTCTCTTGCTTCTCTTTTTTAACGTTGTATAGATGATTGTAGTGAACGCGGACTTTAGTAAAAGAAAGTACACAAAACAAAATGAAAATTTAGTACTTTCAATTACTAATGTCCGAATACACTATAATTCTTCTTTATTCTTTTCTGCTTCTTCTTCTCTGGTTTTCTTCTTTTTTCTTTTTCTCGTAGTCGTTATATGTACTGTATGTACATATATCTCCCATATATGGGTTTTTTTTCCTTTCATATATGTAATAGACAATTTAAGGTCCTATAAATAAACTCTGAAAATGTTATTAAATCAAGATATTTTTTTTGTTAACTTTAAGTTTCTAAAATTTTAAAAATTACCTATATATTTTTTTTTCGTAAAAAATCTTTTTGTATTACAGGCCCCATATGATAGCACAACTAATTGGAATGGGTTTAATGGATAATCGATGATCAGATGAAATCTTTCATATGCTTATTAAATATCAGAATATTTGAAACATGCATATTGATTTATTATTCAAAAAAGAAGCAGCATGTATGCTTTTTTCCGTACAGCAGTTTACTGGTGTTAAGATACTATTGCTATGAAGGTGTGGGGAACAGATAACAATTTTCCGTTCCAATCGTTGAAATTTTGCGTAACTGAGTGACGTAACTTAACGTTGCGATTTGTCTATTAGGAATGGAAAATGAATATAATATTCGAATAATACTATTTCCCCGAGCGGGGATTGAACCCATAACCATCGAACAATTACTAAGCACCTTGGAGTTATTATGTAAAATATATTTTTGCAGCTTTACGCTGTATCCCGGACACAGCAGGGTAGGCAAAGGGAACCTAGTGTTAAGACACTTCGTTCCTCACTTTCCGCAGTATTTTGGAGGCATTGCGTGTTGAGTGGAGTAACTCAACGCCGCTCTTTGCCTCGATGCCAGAGCGTAGAAATGGAAATATAAATTTAAATAATTATTTCATTTCTTCGAGTGAGGATCGTACCCACAACCGTCGTGTTACAGTCACACCCTTTTGCCCCTGAGCCACGACGGCCTCCTGAAATAAATTAATTGTTAATATTACACTAGCTACTTATACCGATTGGAAGATCCCCATCGAGAGATCGTATTGAAAAATTACACCGTACTCTCGCTTCTCGCTTTTATATTCATTTTTTATCAAAAATTCACAATTTTCCGCGTTTTTTGGTATCTATAGGGTATACATTCGAATTCGCTTCGTAGCACAAGCATCGTTGGATTAAATCATTCATAGTATAGGTGCTTAAATTTTATTATCAATCCATAAAAGTTATATAGGAGCTTATTTTTTTTACTGTACTGTATCTCGCACACAGCAGGGTAGCCAGAGAGAACCTAATGTTAAACGACACTCCGTTGCGTTCCGTGCTGAGTAGCGCAACTCAACGCCGCGCTTTACATCAGAGCGAAGAAATGAATATATTGAATATTTCATTTTCTCGAATGGGAACCGAACCGACAATCCGTCGCACTTACCGTCACATTTTGTGCCCCTGCGCTATGACATTATTAGTATGACATAAAACTAAGTTTACGCATTTTTTATATTTTTGTATGTGATATATTATGCCTTTACTGAAAACGAATTCTTTCTAAATGGTAAAATATATTAAGTAGAAAACTTGATTTACTCTAATGACTTTACATATTATTTCAAATATATTAGGGTTTCGTAGGATCTGTTTGTCAAAACCATTTATTTCGAGATCGCGTGAAGATATCAAGCTGGAATTGATATCAAATATTCAGAACTACGGTCCCGTGGAGCAAAGAAAAAATTAAGCTTCTAAGTCAATGCAATCAAAAGATACGAGCATTGATGCACCGTTATTGCTGAATTTTGGATGAAATTCACTTCGTTTTGGATACTTTCCGTGGACCTATTGTTATGAAATTTGGCACGAAGTGTGAATTAACAATACAGATAAAGAAAAAATCCGACAGGTTATAATTTATAGATATGTTATAGAAAAAAAAAATATTACAATATTATATTTGTGGTTCATTTCATAACATAACATATTATATTTGTCAACTTTCATTAGTTATACTTCTCATTGGCTGAATACTGAAATTAGTACGGAACTTGGAATAAAGTCTCGCAGCGTCTGACTATAAACTAGATTCTCAACAAGACGTCTCGAATTCGGGCGGAAAGCAAAGACCAGAGAGTCCTAACGCCAAGTTCTCTTAGGCTATTCTGCTACATCTGAAGATGAATACAGCATGAAGATGTGTTGATGAGTTGATGTGATGAGTTTACATTCAAGGCAATAAGAGAAAGTTAAAGATTTTACAGCATTTATATTTAAGTATATGTACATATATGCATTAAAGTACCAAATAAATAAATGCATTATACATTAACTTCGGTAACTTTTTACTTTATGCAAATCTGTGTGCATTTGAAATGCAAAACACTAGGTTACTGCGACTTAACTTGGCGCCAGCTTGTGTCTAATCCCTAGCCGCATCCCCTCGTAAACTTGGCTTCACTTGAAGTTGGGAACATTTGCCGAAAATGTAAACTAGAATGGTCTTAGTCGATATTTCTAGACATTTTAAGTAGAACATAAATTCTTGTAATTACGTTTTAGTTTCGTTATTGGTACGTAAATGTGTATAGCATTTGTCTATAGTCTTTCTGGAATAGCCTGGAACTTTATATGGAATAACCTGGTGCCCCAGCACAAACTTCTGTTTAAGGTAGAGTCGAGACACTTTGGATTATTTTTACTACTATAATTGCATATTCTTATTTTAAATATATTTTTTTTTAACCAGCTCGAAAAAAGTGAAGTATGTTGCCACTACTGTACAACACAGTAAAACAATAAAATAATTCATAAGTTGATTTTTGTACATTTTAATGTAATAACTTGGATAGAATGATCAAAGATCATCGACGATATTGAAAAATGGTTTCCATATGTAGATATTTCTTGTAAAACATGCTTAAGTGAACTATTAATACAAATCTGCTTTTTTCCTAAAAAAAAAGAAGAAAAATAGGATGTTCCCTTTTCTTTGTCATTTTTCTAACACTAACGGTTTCCAATCTTCCAGGAGACTGGTCGTTACAAGTATTTGTAAGATTTATTGCCGTTTAACCTTTGAGATCCATCTAGTGGGACTATCTGTAATCCTGTGGTTAGACCGGAGTTAAATAGGACTTTAGCTGCATTCTAGTGACAAATTTCGTTTTGCAATACTTTCTCAATATTATCGGCTGTATAAAAAGTGATTTCAGGCTTTATAGTTTTCCTAATATCACACACATATATTTTTTCCATTTCTTTGATGGCAGATTTAAATATACAAAATAATATAATGGGTGGCTGTCGTGGCGCAGCGGCGCTCTGTTTTACAAACGCGAAGGTTGTGAATTCGATTTCCGCGTAGGGGAATGAATTATTTTTATTTCCTCAATCTGGTATCAAGATAAAGAGTGGATTGATTTCCTTCATTAGACACGCAATATCTCGAAAATTGAGACGGAAAGTACTAAATGGAGTGTTTTAAACTAGGCTAACCCTCTGCCTCTCCTGCTATATGCGGGATAACGCGTGAAGCTAATTTTATAATCAATAAAGTAGAGCATACCTCAAAGAACCCGGAACCATAATATCAACACTAATTATAAACAACCAATCCTAAAAGACACACACCATTACGTGTTAATTACATTTTTTTATACAAAAGACTTTCATTTGAAGTTCACAAGAGGAAGAAAATTACAAAAGAAAACTTGGATTTATACGGACACAAGCGAAATCGCGATAGCCCTCAGCGCTGGGGCGTGACCCAAATACACAATGTTAAATTCCACGTTCTTCCGACTATTTTGGATATAATGGTATTTGCTTAGTCATTTTTTTTTATAAAGTGATAAGATTATTATAAATAGAGGCCACGGGTGTGAGTGTAAACGGGACGGGTTGTGGGTTTGATTCCCACTCGATGAAATGCAATATTTTATATTTTTGTATCTTGCTGTGGTAACGAATACGATACCTTCAAAATTCGGAACGGAAGTGTCTTAATGGGAACGGAGAACTTACCCTATGTGCCTAACACAGAGTGAAAATAGAAAAGCTCTTTACGTTGTAGTGGTTTGGGTTCAAATTGTTTTTATTATTATATTGTTCAATTGTACTGGCCTCTAAAAATTTGTAAGTATAAAAATGTACAATACATGTGCAATAATTAATACATACATACATATGACATATTATTGAGGCCAGTCGTGGCGTAGAGGCACAAAGTGTGACTGTAAAATCGACTGGTTGTGGGTTCGATTCCCACTCGAGGAAATGAAGTAATTATTTACATTTATATTTTCATTTCTTCGCTCTGGTGTGGAAGCATAGCAAGGCGTTGAGTTCCGCCACTTAACACGCAATACCTCCAGAAGTAGGTTCCCTCTTCCTACCCTGTGTGCAGCAGCGTGAAGTTGATTTTATATTATATTACTTAAGTTTTATTTTACAAATCGCATCTGTGTTCATTGTTTATTTATTTTTAAAGTATTTTTAAAATTGCAAATCAAAATAAAATTAGCCGGCGCTTAAGCTGGCGAAAGCTCATTTATTTATGAAGAGCTTTAAAAACGCTTTAAAATCTTCTGAATATTTAACGTACCTAAGAGTTGTTTTCTTCTTTTTTTCAGCTTCACGTAGGAGGGTAGGCAGAGGGAGAGAGAGATAGTGTTAAGACACATCGAATTCTGGAGGCATGGCGTTGTTGAGCGGCGAAACTCAACGTCGTGTATTATCTCATTACCAGAGCAAGGAAATGAAAATAATTAATATTCCCACTCGAGGAAATAAAGATATGCAATATTTACATTACCTCGAGTGGTAATCGAACCCAAATACTGTTGCATTTACAGTCACACACGTGTGGCTTTCTTAATATATTATACTAGAGGGCGCGCGCGGCTTCGCCCGCTTATTAGGAGTGAATTATAAAAAAACCACGAAACACATGTTCAATAAAATATTTTTAACAGTCTGAATTTAAATTTTTATAAAAATCGGTGGCAATTTAAAGATTTTTCCATATAAACTTTCAACGCCTTATTTGAACCCTTAGGGGGTGAATTCTTAAAAACCATGAAACACATTTTCAATGAAATATTTTTAAGAGTCTGAATTTCAAATTTTATAAAAATCGGTACAGATTATTTTTTTTTTCCTTACAAACTTTCAACCCCTATTTCATCCCTTTAGGGTTAAAATTTTTCAAATTCCCTTCTTAGTGGATGTCCGGAATATGAAAATAAACATCTGCCCAAATTTCACGTTTCTACCATCAGCGGTTACGGCTCTGCGTGCGTCTTACCTCAGTCAGTCAGCACAAGTCCTTTTATATATATAAATATAATGTGGGACTAATTATGAGTTAATAAATATTTTGTAAGCAGTACCTAAACCTGTTAAACCTACAACTAGTTAAGTAACAGTAAAATACTGTTAGAAATCGACTAATTTTATATTAGTATTTTTTTAAATCAGTTTCACGTTGTATCCCGCACACAGCAGGGTAGGCAGAGGGAATCTAGTGTTAAGACACTCTTTTCCCCACTTTCTGCTGCGCTTAACCTCGACACCAGCGCGATGAAATGGAAATATAAATTTAAGTAAATATTTCATCTCCTCGAGTGGGGATCGAACCCACAACCTATTTTACAGTCACACTGTGCCTCTGCGCCACGACCGGCCTCAAATTAAAAAATAATTAGTAAATTAATTTCTTATTATTATCTTTAAACGTTTAATTTATTTAGTTAAAATAAAGATCCTACTTACTTACTTACTAAATTTATGATAAAAATAAGATATTTTTGTACAAGAAAAGCCCACAAACTTGACCGGATTTCGCTCGCGTTTTTCTTATGTAACGTGTAACTTGGTGCTCTATAACATAGTGTATTTGGGTCACGCCTTGTCACGGCTAAGGGTGATCTCTTGGTTAGACCCGCTGTTTGTATAATTCACAGTTTTCTTTGTAAATTTCATCCCTTACTGTATGACATTTAAGATAGTGAAGACTTGTCTATTTGGGATATGTGGGGTGGTTTTGATATTATTTTGAAATAGCTGGTTGATTTTTTTCAGCTTCACGCTGTATCGCAAGGTAGGCTAAGGGAACCTGGGACCTAGTGTTGAGATACTCCGTTCACATTAGGACACTTTTTGTGCTGCTTTTTTAGCTGAAATCTGAAGGCATTGTGTGTTGAGTTGCGGAACTCATCGCCGTTAGCTAGTCAATAAGTATAAAAAGTTATTTGACTAGAGTATATAATGTTTTATTTATTTTTAATCTGATATATCCCCTATGCATGCACTATGTGAGATAGAGGCCAGTCGTGGCGTAGGGGCATAAAGTGTGACAGTAAAATCGACTGGTTGTGGGTTCGGTCCCCACTCGAGGAGATGAAATATTTATTTAAATTTATATTTCCATTTCTTCGCTCTGGTGTCGAGGCAAAG
This sequence comes from Heliconius erato x Heliconius himera, assembly GCA_013421005.1. Classification (NCBI taxonomy): domain Eukaryota; kingdom Metazoa; phylum Arthropoda; class Insecta; order Lepidoptera; family Nymphalidae; genus Heliconius; species Heliconius erato x Heliconius himera. The sequence continues at coordinate 19,226 of JAATLQ010009796.1, forward strand.
CGCGGCGTTGAATTCCGCCGAGTTCAGAATTCGGTTCAGGAACGGAGTGTCTTAACACTAGGTTCATACAGGTAGGGATACAGCGTGAAGCTGATTCATTTTGATTTATTTTATTTACTATGCGAGGTAGGCAGAGGGAACCTTGAGATTACTTTGCACAATAATCTGTGTAAAAATATCTATATAAACGCATAGAGGTATAAATGACTTGTATTCAATGTTTTAAATTTTCAAATAACTTTGTCCCCAATAGTATCTATAGTAGATAGATATACTAACTGAAACTAAGCCATAGAATTTTACAAATATTAGGTAAAGTAAGTGAAAACGTTACCAAAAAAAATCACAATTTTAATAAACCGTGTAAAATATTAAGAGGAAAAAACCGCCGACCAGCATAATATTTACTATGTATATTGAATTCTAGATTTCTCAAAAAACTAAAAAATATATATCGGAAACGTTTCCGGAATCGGAATACACTAAAATTAACATTCGACACGAGCGCGGCCCTGTTAAATGTTATCGGTTTTAAGAGATTCACATAAAAACCGTAAAACTTGACTAGTATTGGTGAAGTTTATTTATATTAATAGGTGTATTCTTTTCATTTTTACCGTAAAACTTTTATGATTTTACGGCAAAAATAAAAAAATCTTTTCAACCAAGAGTAAGTTTATAAGAAATGATTGTTCACAAATACAAACAAACACAAAAAGAAGCATTTAAGTAAATACAAAAGTAGAATATAATCTTGCGTGTAACTGCGTGTTTGAGTGGTATAAGCTGTCAAAAAACGTGATGAATTCTGTATGAGAGCGCCCGGCATCCGAGTGAGGAGGCGTCAGAACATAAAGTATGCAGAAAGCCGCGAATAATTGCCTTATCAAGCTTTGAATTAAAGCTTCAATTAAAAAATAAGCTTTTAATAACCGACTTCAAAAAGTTTAATAATTGATTATATAAAGGAATTTATCGACAAATCTTATGCATATATATTTAAGTAAATTATAAAAGAAAATATCCTATTTTATGAGTGTAATTTTGAAATCGATTTGTTAGCTTTAAGACAAGATAATATAAGATTTTTTAGTATAGTTAAAAAACTTGTTAAAAATATAACAAAAGCGAAGTACGCATTATTTTTAAACGGTTTAAATATATCTATTTTTTAAATGTGATTTGATGAAATAAACGAATGCTATGTAATTTAAATATATTAAAAGTAATAATATTAATAAAAATACTAAGTTTAAAATAAATTCGTTAATTTCATATACTTCTTACTATTTACTTATATATTATATCTATCTACTCATGTACTCTCAGTAAAAAATGGAAATTAAGACTAATATTTTAAAGATTTTATATGAAGGTTATATTTTAAATATTTAAATATTAGTTTGTTTAAAGATCCAAAGGAATATTTAAAAAAATATTTATATCTTAATAACTTTGTTTCGCCGTTTTTAATTCAAATAAGCAAGAGCACATGGTAGATGTTTTAAATTTAATAATTTAACTGAAAGTGAAAGATAACTGAACCACAATTACATTTTGTTTTGTACATATTGTACTTAATTTTTATTATTTACATAAAAGAAAATAGAAAATATACATGTATCGACACTCATGAACAAATATCTAGTATTTGAAAAAGCTTTAATATTTTTTTGACATTTTCTTATGTTCTCTATATCATTTAGACATGCTCGAGCACGCTATGAGAATATGTGCACTAATAATAGCAATTAGAACTACTTTTTTTTTTAATTTCCCGCACAAATTCTGGAGGCATTGCGTGTTGAGTGGCGAAACTCAACTCTCGCTTTGCCTCTCTCGCGTACCAGAGTGAGGAAATTAATATATTAAATATTTTATTGTCTCGAATGGGAATCGAACTCACAACCTGTCGTATTCACAGTCAATTTTTTTTAGTAACCAGTCATCGCTCTCAACTTTTTTTGCGTGTACTTTGAGAAGAAAAATGAAAAAACCGTATGATTTTCTATTAGATAGTCACTACACTTCATAAATTACTTCAAATTCCAACTATCCAGCAATAAATTAGTACAGGGTTAAATTAGATTTGTGGTAACAATTTTGACCATTATTAAAATACATGTAATATCCTAATTTACAGCGTCGATACAAGTATTACTTAAAAAACCAAAAAAAAACCCAAAACGTGGTTCAACCGCCTTCCACCACCAGCAACCTTAACCAAAGTGTAAATAAGTGGAAAGCGAAGCAGCTGTGCGTACCTAACTCACCGTCGTGCATAGGATCGATGGTGTGTATCATGAGTTGCAGCAGACCGTGGCGGAACTTGGCCGCGGGAGGTGCCTTGCTCGTCCCGGGGGTGGCGGTGGCGGTCGCCGTGTTGGTGCCGACTGAGGTCTCACTCGATGTGGTCGCGTTTCCATGCTGGAATATTAGAATTAGTTTAGAAGAGAGATAAATTAGGTTATAATTTTAAAAAAAAAATGCAATCTTTTCACACTTAGTAGAGTAGACTGAGAGAATGTAGTGTTAAGTTTCTCTGTTTCCCACACAATGTTAAATTTTCAAGACATTCTGTGCTGAGTGATTGAACTCAACGATGGAAAATTGGTGCAAAATAACTGTTTTAACGAATTGGCTGAAAATTTACTTTCCGATGTTTTGATATTGTTTTTAAAATAGTGATGTTCTCAAACAGAAATGTAGATTCAGATTACGAAATAAATAATCGTGTAGTTCAAGCCGGCGAAGCCACGAGCGGATCGCTAGTTTAAAATAAAAACTAAAAAGTACCCAATTATATCTAAAACAATAAGAAAGTATGAAAGCTGAGCTTAAGAAAAAGACCTTTAACTATTCGTAGAATTATTTATATACAAAAATATCTGTTCATTATTTTTATATAACTGTTTTAATTATCTTAAAGAGTAGAGCCATTGTTTGAAATAACAACAACAGTAATAAAACAATGCTCTCTTCGAAGAGCTTAGTCGTCACGGAAGGGTTGTTCTATACGAAAATAACCGAACTAAATATAGATGTGCGGTTGCGAATTAAAAATTATATTATTAATTAATCTATATATATAAAAGGACTTGTGCTGACTGACTGAGGTAAGACGCACGCAGAGCCGTAACCGCTGTGCGTAGAAACGTGAAATTTGGGCAGATGTTTATTTTCATATTCTGGACATCCACTAAGAAGGGAATTTGAAAACTTTTAACCCTAAAGGGATGAAATAGGGGTTGAAAGTTTGTATGGGAAAAATTTTTAATCTGTACCGATTTTTATAAAATTTAAAATTCAGACTCTTAAAAATATTTCATTAAACACGTGTTTCATGATTTTTAAGAATTCACCCCCTAAGGGTTCAAATAAGGGGTTGAAAGTTTATATGGAAAAGTCTTTAAATTGCCACCGATTTTTATAAAAATTTAAATTCAGACTGTTAAAAATATTTTATTGAACACGTGTTTCGTGGTTTTTTTAGAATTTACTCCTAATAAGCGGGTGAAGCCGCGCGCGCCCTCTAGTAATACTATATTTTTGTTTTTTGTATTGGATTTTTTTTATGGAAAATTTCAAGGTTTTTTTTTTGTTGAATTATTTCTTTACGTTAATTGATACTTAATACGCAATGACTCCAGAATTCGGCGGAAAGTACTCGTATGCAGGATACAGCGTGATTTTAACGACAGCAATATAGCTTATTTTTAGCTTTTCGCTGTATACCGCATTTAGCAGGCTTGTGTTAAACTATTCGGACACTGTTCTTTACGCACCGTCGAATCTTCGAGTAATGATGTGTTATACGGAACTCAACGCCGCGTTTTGTCTGAACAAGAGCTAGGAAACGAAAATAAATCATATCAAAATAATAAACCATAATCATATCTGAATAGAATTTGTACCTACAACCGTCTCATCTGCAGTCAGTCTATGTCACTGTGCCATTACGCCTTCATATAGATAGAATAGATATTCATGTCGAAAGTTCTATCGTCATTTATCTCCTAGAAACGTTCATATATTTCTACTACATTTTGTTACAAACTTGTGCCACCTAAAACACCTGAGTTTTATACTTGTAGATAATATAAGTACAAAAATTTTACGTAGAGAAATTGGAACGGAAGATGGTTGCCAAAGGGCGCGCGTTCGATTCTCGCCACGTCCAAATTTTTATACTGAATCCCACAAAAAATATAAATTTTAATGTTTGTGAGGATGGATATTTGTATCACTTTCATGCAAAAACTACTGAACGGTTTACATAAAACTTTATACATAGGCTACAAGTTTAAGAGAGCAAAGCCATGAGTAGCTTGCTAATAGTAAATTAGCTTCAGGCTGTATCCCCCACACAGCAGGGTAGGCAGACGAAAGAATCTAGTGTTAAGGCACTCCATTCCCCGTTTTCCGCTGAATTTTGGAAGCCATGCATTTTGATTGGCGGAATTCAATCAACGCCGCGCTTTGCCTCGACACCAGATCGAAGAAATAAAAATATAAATTAAATAAATAAATACTTCATTTCATCGAGTGGGGATTGAACCCACAACCAGTCGCGCTCACAGTCATTCACTTGTGCCTCTGCGCCACGACTGGCCTCTAGTAGTATATAGTTATATTTTAAAATATACATTTTAACGTAGGCCCGAGGTTTTGTTTCATATTGTATAATTATTGAAAGTCCATACGCGGCTTTGCAATTAATTAACTATATCAATGCGCTGATATTGAATATTTCGACTGTTTTTATTATGATTTTTAATGAAAATTCTCACCTTGACCTTAATAACGTGACTTTATTAATGACTAGAGGGCGCGCGCGGCTTCGCCCGCTTATTAGGAGTGAATTCTAAAAAACCACGAAACACGTGTTCAATAAAATATTTTTAAGTCTGAATTTAAATTTTTATATAAATCGGTGGCAATTTAAAGATTTTTCCATATAAACTTTCAACCCCTTATTTGAACCCTTAGGGGGTGAATTCTTAAAAACCATGAAACACGTGTTCAATGAAATATTTTTAAGAGTCTGAATTTCAAGTTTTATAAAAATCGGTACAGATAAAAAAAAAAATCCATACAAACTTTGAACCCCTATTTGATCCCTTTAGGGTTAAATTTTTTTAAATTCCCTTCTTAGTGGATGTCCAGAATATAAAAATAAACATCTGCCCAAATTTCACGTTTCTACCATCAGCGGTTACGGCTCTGCGTGCATCTTACCTCAGTCAGTCAGCACAAGTCCTTTTATATATATAGATTATTGTGAAGATAGCGATAGCCTATATCCGCGAAAAAAAAAGTTTATTACATCAGCTTCACGCTGTATACCGCATACAGCAGGGTAGGCAGAGGGAACCTAGTGTTAAGACATTCCGTTCCCCACTTTCTGCCGAATCCTGGAGGCATTACGTGTTAAGTGGTAGAACTCAACGTCGCGGTTTACCTCGACACCAGAGCGAAGGAATGGAAATCTAAATTTAAGTAAATATTTCATCTCCTCGAATGGGGATCGAACCCACAACCAGTTAGTTTTACAGTTACACTTTGTGTCACTGCGCCACGAAGGCCTCAATTATTTTAAATAAATTTAAAATATGCAATAATCTATTATAGTATATTAGAGTCAGCATAGGAGAAATATTTAAGAAAATAGAAAACAATTTTTTTTCCAATGATACCACAAGTATGAGAGAGTACATTTTGAATTGGTTATCATTTAAATCAATTTTAGGTCTTCAATAGTTATCAAAATATTACTCTAGTCACGCTACCCACCCTATATATATAAACATTTTTTTTTCCTACTCCAGTCAAGTACAATAGTCGTTTTATTTTTAAAGAGAATGTATTCCCTAAGGCGTGGTTAGAACGTTAGCGCGCTAGTTAAATATTAACTCCCGTGATTCGTGTTCAAATGTATGAGATTTGTATGTTTAATTTGTATGTTGCTTTTTCTAATTAATTAAAAATATTATTTAATAATATTATGTAGTATGAGGCGGTTGTGGCGCAGGATTACGAGTATGCCACTGTTCACGCGACGGTTGTGGGTTTGATTCCCACTCGGAGGAATGAATTTTAATATTTTCATTTTCTTGGCGGAATAACGAGGTGCGAGCGTGGCGTTGAGTTCCGCTACTGAACACGCAATGCGGGTTCACAGTTTCCCTATGTCTACCCTAATATGTGAGAGATGAGCATCGTGAACCTAAGAAAGTTATACTATGTATAATATCTATATGTTATATTTTCAAAATTATAATTAAATATTCGGATTTGTAGAACTTTTATATGTTTTGATTTTGTAGAGAATTTGTAGAAGTTTGATTGATTGGAACAAAATGTACATCAACTTTTACCATAAACCAATTTTTATAAAGAAGCATCTTTACAAATATTTATTAATTATGTTCTGTACGTAGAAAACAAAGTTGAAATCTTTCAAACTATGCTATGGATTTTAAACTTTTTCTTTTTCTAAGCTTAAAAATAACTAACAAGAATAGGAGAAATATTAATTTTCGAAATCATTTACAAAACAAGCTTTCTAGATTTTTGTGGCAAAATGTATTTCAAAAATCAAATCCTTTCACTGAATATCCATATAAGATGGGTTGTGTAAACATTTGTAATCGACCATTTTGTTACAGCGGCCATTTTGTAATAACAACAATATTGTTTATATGTAATTTCAATGTCTTCAGAAATGAAGTCGTATTCCAAGTTTCAGCTCAATCGTAGTCTGAGAAGTGGTTCTAATTAAATTTGCAAGATTCCACATACTCTAGCACACCTAATAATTCGGTAAGTCAAATAAAATCTAGTAGAAACAAAGTGTTTGACACGTTCTATGTGCCCGAGGCAACTTTGACCGCAGGTTAATCCTTTCAACATTACATTAATTATTTTGCGTGATAATAATTAACCTATCGGATATAGCCTAGAGGCTATAGTCTCCTCTATAAATTAACTGGATAGTTCTTTTATAGAGAAAGGTTACACAAAAAAAAACAATTCGAACTAGTGGTTTCCTAAGATCAATTTGTTCAAGCAAACAAAATCTTCAGTTTTATAATACTAGAATAAATATAATATTAAACTGAATCTTAGAATATTATAAATTTACTAGAGGGCGCGCGCGGCTTCGCCCGCTTATTAGGAGTGAATTCTAAAAAAACCACGAAACACGTGTTCAATAAAATATTTTTAACAGTCTGAATTTAAATTTTTATAAAAATCGGTGGCAATTTAAAGATTTTTCCATATAAACTTTCAGCCCCCTTATTTGAACCCTTAGGGGACGAATTCTTAAAAACCATGAAACACGTATTCAATAAAATATTTTTAAAAGTCTGAATTTCAAATTTTATAATAATCGGTGCAGATTATTTTTTTTTTCCATACAAACTTTCAATCCCTATTTCATCCCTTTAGGGTTAAAATTTTTCAAATTCCCTTCTTAGTGGATGTCCAGAATATGAAAATAAACATCTGCCCAAGTTTCACGTTTCTACGCACAGCGGTTACGGCTCTGCGTGCGTCTTACCTCAGTCAGTCAGCACAAGTCCTTTTATAAATATAGATAATAATAATATAATGTTGTTTTTTTTATAAACATATTTTTGTATACTTATTCTCCAATATACGAGATAACTGTAATCGAATAATGTTTTAACACTAGGAACTCGGATTTTTCCCGTCTAGGTCATAACCACACCATGGACTCTACACAGAGCGAAGAAAATGGAAATATAAATTTATATAATAATAGTTAACATAATTATTTTAATTTTTAAATTGGCTTTTCTTTTTGACAATAAACAAGGTTACCTATTAAGATATTTCCATAAACATCCAAACTCAAAACGTATTCTGTTATCATTCAATTACCAATTAGTCACTAACCACGAGATCAATCGACTAGTGAACAATTAAGAAAATGCTTACTTACCTGTAAACATGAAGCTTTCAAAGTTCAAAGAAGAAATATTAGCATAAAAATAACCAAAGCAAATGCCAACATAAAGTAAAATTTTTATATTTGATGAATAAATATTCAATGAAATAATTAATCATTAAAGCAAGTGGTTTATAAGTAATTATTTAATATGTATGCTTTATACATATTATATATATGTTATAATTGAGGCCATAGTGACCTAACGGCACAGTGTCCGACTATTTACGTGACGGTTGTGGGTTTGATTCATTCGGGAGTGGAGTTATTTTTAACCGACTTCTGTAAGAAAAGGAAGTTAACAATTCGACTGTATGTTTTTTCACTTCTTGGCTTAGATAATAAGACAAAGCGCAACGTGTAATTCGGTCACTCAACACGCAATATCTTAAAAATCGACGCAGGGAGTGTCTTAACATTAGGTTGCTGAAATGCCCTGCTAAAATGGATATATATTGTCATTGTCCTATAATTGAGTTTATAGTGGCGTTGTTCCAGAAATTTATTTTTGTTTATTTTTAGGGTTCCGTACCTTTTAAGTAAAATACTCAACCCCTTATAAGATCAATTTGTTGACCGTCCGTCTGTCTGTCTGTCAAGATCAAGGGATCGCAGAAACGCTTAGAAATATCGAGTTGAAATTTAAACCATATATTCAGATCTGCGGCCCCATAATTTCCTGAACAAAATAAAATTCATATTTATTTAAAAAATATTATGGCATTATAGTTTATATCGCAAAAAACGCGTATTTGGAGTGTCTAAAGGGAATCAAAGTTAATATAGTACTTCTGGTCTGGCTGCTAGCTGTCAAATTTCATAATTCTAGATTACTATAATTATAAGATTTGATAGTTAGCATCTACAAGGAGTACTAGTTCAGAAACAATCTGAAAATTATACATCTGTTCTTAAATTTTAAAAAATAATAGCCTTAAATACCAAAAAACGCGTATTTCGACATTATAAAGGGAATCAAAATTAATAGGTTATTTCCGGTTGACCTACAATTATGAAATTTGGCAACTATCTACGAGTAGTAGTAGTTCAGGATAAAATCTGAAAACTATTCATTTGTGGTGAAATCCAAATAAATAACAGCCTTAAGCCGTCAGTTCAAGTGAGTCAGTTAAATGAAAGGGCTTTTTCTAAGCAAAGCCTGAAATTAAAAAAAAACTCGAAACCTCCAATTGTTGTCCGGAACCCTCGGTTGGCGAACCTGAATCGCGCTTGTCTGGTTTTTATAACTTAAAACTCACTACCGTACTTTGCCTCGGCAAATAATAGACGGAAAGAGTGACATGATTTTATACTGACTATCTCTCTCTATATAAAATATACCAAAATATGTTAAATTATATTCAAAAGAATTTTTCTAATTGCCCCACACGAGGGTCGTTAGACTTTAACGACCGGAGTCAATCTTTTTTGCATGAACCTGGAGCCATGCCAGGGTTCGTACCAAACGTTCGTTTAGTTTACATGTGGATGTGAAATAGTTCAAAGTGAATGCCAAAATGTGCTTATAATTTTCTGCTTTTTTGGTATACTATAGGCGATTTTTTATTTGTTTTTAAGTAAATATTATGATATAAGTCAATTTTTTATCAATAAAATGGTTATGTATGGTTGCTTATAATATTATAAAGATGAAAAAAATTGTTTGGTTGATAAAAATATTTTTGGTCATAATAATCTCAGGAACTACTTGTTCGGTTAAATGAAATGTGGATGTATTGGATAATTCGTGTATCAAGTATTAGATACTTTTTCAAGTGCAAATCAATCATTCTATGAAAATGGTAAAACAAGTATATTAAGTGAAAATCAGGAAATAATCTGTAAAGTTTACATTGTATCAGCCTATAAGTTTACTTACTGTTACTAAAAGATTATTGACGGTAATCCTAAAAGGACTGACCCGAGAACTTTCATACCAACTTAAAAATTTGGCTTTTAAGAAGCTCATGGAACTATAGAAAAGGTTTATAGTTTGATTGAAAAAATAAGGGTATTTTTTTAGCTTCTTGCGATATCCCGAATTCAACAGGAGGGTAGGTAGAAATACTAGTGTTTGTTAAGACATTCATTGCACGTGGAGTGTCGGAACACAACGCCGCTTGCTTTGTCTTGCTATCAAATCAAAGAAACGGATATAATAGAACCCCCGTGGCAATCGAACCCACAAAAAATGCAATATAGTTAGACACAAACTAAAGTGTTATTAGGAAAGAAAATATTTTAAAAACGTAAAAAAAAAATATCATTGTTCTCGTTCTCGATGGGTTTTTTAGGAAATCGTCTCTCAATCACCCCTATATATTCCAAAGAACCTACACGTTAAATTATTTATCAATCGCGTATACTATCGTCTATCTGTCAATAAGAAAAAGTCAAATCAGCTTCACGCTGTATCCCGCACACAGCAGGGTAAGCAGACATTCCGTTCCCCACTTTCCGCCGAGTACTGGAGGCATTGCATGTTGAGTGGCGGAACTCAACGCCGCTTTTTACTTTGATACCAGAGCGAAGAAATGAAAATAAAAATGTAAATAAATATTTCAATTCCTCGAGTGAGGATCGAACCAACAACCAGTGGATTTTACAGTCATACTTTGTGCCCCTGAGCCACGACTGGCCTCTCTGTCAATAAGAACATATAGATATCTATACAAAAAATAAATAAAGGTAAAAAAAATAAAAATATATAAAAAAACCGAAAAAAAGTATTACATACAGATACAATATCCACTCACTGTGACATATCAGATTCACAGTACATATCAGCTCACCGATAGGCAGTGATTGCGTCCGTTTAACCGCTCTTATTGGTTTTCCATTTTGACAGATCATATAATTGGCTGGCGAGCTTTAAATTAAAGCTTCGATAATTCGATGGAAAACACGGCTAGCTGTAGGTATTACCTTGGTTTCCCGTCGAGTTTCCCCACTCGTGTTTTTGGCTGCTCGGCGTCCGATACTCTTTGGATAATTCAATTACACTTGATATTTGAGAATATAATTTTTATGAGGCCAGTCGTGGCGCAGCGGCACGAAGCACTATGGATAATGGTAGAACAACGGCAGATCAAAATTCATTTTTACTAAAGTCGTCCCTGACGCACTTTTTATTTTTTTTTAAATAGTATAATAGTGGACCTTTAATGTAATGAATTATTTTTTCGTGAATTACATTTGGAATATATTTTTTTTAATTGTGAGAATTTGTAATACGTATGAATGTCTATTTCAGGTTGTTCGCATCGATACTTTAAACTTAATTTCCTTAAAAAAATGTGCAAATAGGTATAAAGTGTTATATATTTTTAAAAAGACTTTATAGTATATAGATCTTAAAAGAATTATTATATTGTGGATTTTGTGACTATATTCTTATAAAAAATATTAACAATAAGTGAAGAGAAAAAAAGTACGTACTTAAAGTTCATCGAGACTTTTGACAGTTACCGACGTCTACCGACGCGTTATATTTAATGTTGTTTTATAGTCCAGATATTCATAAATAACATTTATAAAAATCAGCTGCGGAAACGTGCGGTTTTAGAAGTTATCACGAAAACTACGATACAAGTCAGGGAACAAGAAAAATCTATCTATTGAAATTTCTAATGTTGTACTATTTAATTAATTAGATTGCAGTAAATTTC
>JAATLQ010009803.1:1399-65322 GCA_013421005.1 Heliconius erato x Heliconius himera
TATATATATATATATATATATATATATATATATATATATATATATATATATATATATATATATATATATATATATATATATATATATATATATATATATATGTTCTTTTTGTACTCTTCGTAATATAACTTAAGACTTGAGGCCGCTGTGGCATAGCGATACAGTGTCTGACTGTATAGCAACGATTGTGGGCTCGATTTACACTAGAAATATTGAATTACTGTAATATCCTGCCTTTGGTAACAAGTTCAAGGGCGGACTTCCTCCACTTAACATGCAACGGAAACGGAGTGTCTTAGCACTAGGTTCCTTCCAACTGCAGTAATATAGCTAACGAATGTTAGCAAATTGAGAACACAACCAAATACATAATTCTATTATAAAAATAAACAACTTCCCACCCATAACTACAAGCCATCTAAACCAAAATCCAAAATAAATCCATAAATAAAGAGAAAAAACTATAATAAAATGAAATAAATTAGCAAAAATGAAAAACGCGGCCCCCGCTGGAAGTGGGTCGAAGCGGCAACGCCGCGTAGCGGTACCGGCGGCGCGGCGACGTGGCGCTGTTGCCGCACTTCGCACCTACATCAATACCGCGTGCTCCGCCAGTTGCCACAGACCCACTACGGAGACGCGATATTTCGCTCCGAATGGTTGAAATTGAATTTGTATTACTATTTTTGTCTTTTGCAGCTGATTTTATTTATTTGTATTTTTACTATAACGTGAGGCCAGTCGTGGCTAAGCGCGGCGTTGAGTTCTGCCACTCAACACGCAATGCCTCTAGAATTCGGCAGAAAGTGGGGAACGGAGTGTCTTAACATTAGGTTCCCTCTGCCTACCCTGCTGTGTGCGAGATACAGCGTGAAGCCGATTAGATTAATGATTAGATTAGTATATATTAAGTTAGTTAACAGCTCGCTATAGAAGCTTATGAGAAAATACGTTTTCGTAAAAATATGTTTAATAAACTCGATATTGGAACATATATATACTATTTGCGTTTTAGCGCCTAACAGCAATAATTATGGAAACCGATCACAAACCTTATAACTTATAAAAAAGAAAAAACAAAAAAAAAACGCAAACGTAAGATTAATCGTGTATTATTACAGCGGGCGTTGTCTAGACGCTAGTTTTTCTTCATTAAGAGTAGATTTAAGCGCCCACGCAACTAAATATTAGTTGGTTCCAATAAAAAAAACTGGTTTGATCTGTCTCAGCGTGCTGTTAGTGTGGTATTAATGTTGCCGACGCTTAGAATTTGGCTGTCATGTTTGATAAAGCAACACATATAATTGATGTTTCGAGTTACGTAACGAGAATGATGAAAATTAAAAAAAAAAAATATATAGATTAATTATTAATCAGCTTCACGCTGTATCCCGTACACAGAGATCCTAGTATTAACACGTCATTCCTCATTTTTCACCCAATTTTGGAGGTATATATAGATGAATATTTTAAATTATTTTAATATATTACTTTCTGTTAATGTAATATTTATATTATAATCTAATAACTTAAATGTGTTAATGGATTTATGCAGCAAACGAAATATTAAAATATATACATTGAAACAAAAGTAACTTGACATATTCAAGATGGCGCCAAGGAAGACATGAAAAAAATAACATTAAAAAATTAAATCCCATCTTTATGGGTATGTAATTAGAATTAACAAATTGAAATATATATTTGAAGTACAATGTTGCACAAAATTTAATGAAGTCGCTTAGAACTATCGACAGCGACAGGTTCAAAGCGGAGAGCAAGTGGCAATTCACGCAGTTCTGAAAGCTCCGTGAATAGGGACCATTGCTGTTGTAATATAGGACTAACAGACGTCTAATATATGTATCGATAGTATTTATAAATTAAATAAAAAAATAGATCAAACGTGGCTATGAATGTTTTTTAAACTAAACTATTATTTTTTTTTCTTTACACATTTTATCCCTCCTTATACGTGGTATGCAGTGAACCTAGTCATAAGTCATTTATATAGTATTTTCTTTTTCTTTCTATTTGGAGATATTTTGTGTAGTTCGATAAATTTAAAATAAAAACATTTCAAAGATCTATATGAAATCTACAACCATTGTCTACAATCAAATATTTCTCAACTACACAATGATGCAATAAATAGTATCATAAACTTAATTTTAAATAGATACATTAAAACACTATTCAACAACTAAACAATAAGTAATAGTATAAAATAAGCACCACAAAATAGAGCTAGAAACTCAAACGTAACAGCGCGAGTTAGCAACGCCGCGTTTTATTCAATAAAAAAAAAATCACCGCAACCATTGCATCGTGGCACTTCCATATTTTTAAATTTTAAATAACGTTTGAATAATATATATAAATACTAGATGCATTAAATTTATCCGTGGATTCTTTATTTAAAAAAAAAAAACATTTACAGCATTGCGTCAAAAATAAAAAGGCGGGCTTAGAAATGTCGGTTCCGTGGAAAATATCAAAATACGACACGAGAATTTTTATGGTAACGTTATATAATATTTTTATTTTAATGATTTATTGTATATAACTGACAAGAATATGTATAATTATATGTAAAATGAATTATTATTATAGATTAATCATTTCATTTTTTTATTTATGCTTTTTAAGCGTGTCATTTGGTCATAAATTGCTGTGCCAATGTCACGAAGAATGGAGAAGTCACGTAGAACCGATGAAGATTGATCGTTTAATGTACTACATATTACATTTTTTTTTATAAATAAATAATAAGTAACCCATCATAATTGCAAAATTAGAAAATACCTAAAGGATTATTATTATTATTCAAAAATATCTTCTAAATTTAAATGAAATATATGATTAAATTAATAAATTACCTTATTCATGAGTTCGTCCCGAAATTATAATATCTGTGAATTCGTCGAATTTAAGCAATTAAGCTTTCGTAGGTAAGTATAATATTATGTTAAAATAATGTAAAATAAATTTAACTAATGTGATCATGAATTATTTTGTGCATCTTTCTAAATATTCTAATTTCTTGAAAATTATATTTTTAAAACCTTAGAATATGTTGATTTTAAAAAACAATTTTACGATAAATTTTGTTACTTTTGACAGAATATTTTGTAATTAAAAAAAATGTCTTGGCAATTGTCTATGGTTAAACTCAAATGTACTTGAAAAAAAGTCTTTGAAACTGTTACAATAGCCATAATACGTCATACAACTTATTTGAATAAAATCAGATAACATCAATATATAAAAATAACAGGTGGCTAGATGGCTGTAGATTTCTATTTAAAATGAAACATAAATAATGTAGTAATTACACGCCGCACCTTCGTCCCTCGTAACGTGGGCCGAGTTAAATACGTAGCTTAATTAAGTTGAGCATTGTTTAGTTTATCGTTTAGATTACCTGAAATATACAGATTCTATTTTTAGTTACATAATATTTACACAACGAAACATTTTAATTGCAAATGCGCTACCAATTTGCAGAACGTCAATATTATATAGATTAAAAATACGTTATATAGGTTGTTCTCACAGATTAAAACTCAACTCAACGCTTCGACACCAGAACGAAGAAATTAAATTTTACAGTCACACTTTGTGACCTGCGCCACGACTGGCCTCAACATACACCGATACAGTATATATAATTTGAATCTGTGACTAATCTAATGGAAACTACCTAAAAGTTGAAATTAAATCCTAAATCTGAAACAGAGTTACGTAAATAAACGCCGTACAGCATCACAGATGGTGTTTCGACGCAACGCGGACATGCGACTGCCGCGTCGCAGGTCGCAGGGGGCGGGCCGACGGCCGACAGTCGCGCCCCGCGCCCGCGCGCGACCGACGCGACGCGGCAGTCGCAGCCCACGACTCGGACGGAACGTGCGTCAGTCTTGTCGCAATATTTACGAAGACTTGTCTTTTTACACGTACACAGCTAGTTGTTTGGGAAGTGTGAATTATTTAACAGTTAAAGGTAAGTGACGTAGCTAGGGTGAAAGTTATTAAAGTCTGAATATATTCAGCCTAAGGTAACATTAAAAACGCGCCTTGAACAGATTCTTTATAAGCAAAAGTTGTTTATTATCTGTGGTATAGATACCAATGTTTGACATTTTTAATTGTCATAAACAATAAAAATTATATCAACTTAATTTCGTATTAGTAAAACAGAATAGAAAGAAATGTAGAGTTTACAAATTAAACACACTTTCAACTTATCACGCAAAACGTATAGGCAAGTGGACTGTGACTTACGAACTGGTTTCGCCGCTATATTAAATACTTTCTTACATATACATATATCATCGATTTACGAAATTCAGGAAATTACTAATGAAAGCAATAGATGAAAAATATTTAATTAACATTTTTATTGAGATTTCGCTAAATAATAACAAATTTTTTAGTTCAACAGATTCTAGACTAATTCTCTAAAAAAAATCTGACCTTAAATTCGTTTTAGGCAATAAGTAATGATTCGAAAAACACTGTATCAATTGAACCCGGTGTGCTTGATCGAGGAGATCAAGAAACGTCCGGGCCTGTACCGCACGGAGCAGCCAGCTGATAGAGAGGAGAAGCTGCAACTGTGGAAGGAAGTGGGGGCGGCCATATACAGCGATTGGGATACGTTTAACAAAGCTACTGCTTATGATAGAGGTATTCTATTTCTTTTTTATTTAGAGATGGAAGTGTCTTAACACTAGCTTCTCTCTGTTTGCTGTAGCAAAAAATGAAATAAAAAAGTTCATTTCGTTTGTCCAGTGTTACAATTGCAAAGAAAATGGCGATCTCTCCGCGACGCGTACAACAGAGAGCTGAGAGCGAGGAGGGCGGTGCCGCGCGGCAACAGACGTGTGTATATTTACTTTAAACGAATGAGCTTTCTGGGAGGATTCGAGGGCAGCGTTAGCGATGAGTAAGTATTTTTTTTTAGGATTTTTTGCAATTTTGTCATAAGCAAAAGACTTATTTCGTAAAATCTCACATAATTGTGTGAGATCAATGATTTCTTACTATTTTTTCCTTGCCTTAAAATAAAACTAAATAAAAAAAAATAGTTTAATAGTTAAAAAGAAGGTCAATGTTCCATCCCCGTGCCACTTAAACAACCCCGTAGAGCCAAAGGCCTATCCCTAAGTACAATCGTCCAATGAGGGCGGGACAAGTGCGGTAACCTGTCCGGAATATCCTGTAGGGAGGGCAAAGGGTGGAAAGGGATTTAATTCGGGATAGGGGCGGGGATGCTATTTATATGTAAGAGTATTGATACAAATGTGAATAAGTATTTTGTTTTGTATAAAATTGTTTGAATATATGTGTTGTTTAAAAATAGAATTTGAACGTAAAACTATCACAAATACTTTTCAACTACGTCATAGCTAAGTAGTTAAACTTTTCAACTATTAATTATTTATTAGATCTAATCAATAATTACAATTCCAATTTAACGCCTATTAAGACTAATTATCATTAATTAACTCCTAAAGGATTTAGCTAATTACAATAAAAAAACGACGATTTACAAATTTCCTTTTTAGCGACGATCAAGATGGCAATCAAATAATATTTACAAATCAACCTGAAGATCCGTTATTCAGTACAAATACCCAAAAGCCGAAAAAGAAACGTCGGAAGAAGTCCAGCTCTGATGACGAACAGCCTCCCGAGGAGTTGGAGATGCCTGTCTTCCCCGTTGATATATCGGATGATAGTGATAGTGATAAGTTGTTCCTTTTATCTTTTCTGCCGGAAATGAAGCTGTTACCCTCGAATATAAAAATGTGGGCTCGTGCCCAAATAGCGAGCGTTATGCAGGAGGCGGTTAGTTCGCATTATAGTAATTCTATACCGAATGATAAAAGTAATATGGTGAAGTACAGACGGGATAGCTCGGAATGACGGTTAAACTTAATTTTATATACATATAAATATATTTGGAATATGGATTTAGGTTTTATTTTTAATTTATAGTGTTATTCTTAATACTAAGGAAAGGAGAGTATTCAGGAAACTAAAACAATTTGGCCGTAACGGGACTCGAACTCGCGACTGTTCCACAGAGGCGCGGGTTCGAATATGGTTATGTTCAAATTTTAATAGTTTTCCAATTTTCTAATAACAAATTCATGGATTTTTCACATTTTGGGGTAATTTAAGGCTTTAGTGACACACTACTATATTCCACTTTCTGCTTATATAAGGACATTTTTAAATCGCGATATTTTGAAATTACATTTTCACTTGACAAATTTTATACTTTAAGAAATAAATAGCAATAAAAATAAATAGTCGTGACTTAATCTATATCAATATAATAACTGTTCAGACTTTACAAACAACGATATTAGCAAATATAGATAGATATACATAAAATTCAGATATAGATTCGAATAGATAAAATCGATATTATAGATATAATACATATTCGATTAATCGTTTCTAGTTTTAAGATGTGAGACGTATAAGGCCCGTATTTATATATATACCGCTCTCAACTGTGGGATCGATCTTAAGATGCAGTTTTCAGTAGATCATTAAAACGGCATCTCAAGGTCAATTTCAGAGTTGAGAGCGGTATATAAATACGGGACTTAAGTTTGTTTATTAGTACACCATGCAAGGACAGCCGCAGTTGGTACCGTGTTCATAGATTCATTTCTATTTCGGCTTGAATCATAGTTCTAATTATAGAATAAAAAAATAAATACGGAATAATCTTAAGATAGAAATAAAGACGGAACAAAGTACTTTGAATTAATAATTTTGGTAGTTAGATTTTTTAGTGACACTCTCCTTACGTATAAAGATATTGTCAAAAACATAATAATAATAAATAAAAACATAAAAACATAATAAGAATATTTTATAGGTTTAAACTTACAATCAACATCTATATGTATGTATACATTTATATCGAGATACTTTAACGTTAGTTTTTACAGTGAATTTCAATAAAAAAAAAAACATTCTTATTTCTTTTATATTAATACTATAATAATACATACGTTCAAACAACGACAACAGTAAAATATGAGAGAAAAAATAGATATAGATTAGAATAGGAAAATGAGATATATATAGGGAGTAAAATCGATATTGTAGTGACTATAATCTATATTCGATAAATCATTTCTAGTTTTATGATGTGTACTACTAGGTTCATCACGCAATGCCAGCCGAAGTCGGTACCGTGTTCATAGGGTCATTTCTATTTTGGGGTGAATCATAGTTGTAGTAATAGAAAAAGATTTGTATTAAAATTTGGATTAAAAACAATTTTAGTATCATTTTCATCATGAAACAAAACTGATATAATATAATTCATGTCATTCCCTTAGATGATATTATTTAAATTACAAGCTACTTCGTTTTACATTTTTCATTTTTAGAAAAATATCAATATAGTAACAAAAGATCGAGTTAGGTCAGCTTCGCGCTGTATCCCGCACAAAGCAGAGTAGGCAGAAGGAACCTAGTGTTAGCCGAGTTCTAGAGCCATTGCGTGTTGGGTGGCGGAACTCAACGCCGTGCTTGGCCTCGACATCACAGCGAAGAAATGAAAATATAAATGTAAGTAAATATTTCATCTCCTCGAGTGGGAATCGAATCCATAACCAGTCGATTTTACAGTCACACTTTGTGCCTCTGCGCCACGGCTGGTCCCTCAATCCAGTATCCAGCAATAATCTACATTAGTTACTGCTTAACTTGTATTAAAATGGACTAATATGACAATTTAATGCCAATTAAGCGCTAATGGGCACTTGTGAGTGTGACACTTATTCTGAAATATTGAACTAAAATTGTAAATCATAATAAATATTGTAATTTTAATTTGTAATATAATAAGTTTTAAATCATATGTTATTACAAAATAAAATAACAATCTAAGTAGTTTCTCGCTAGTAAAAGCAATTAAATTGCATTAATTTATACTGTAAATAACTTTAATATTTGAATATTAGAAAGAAACTTTAAATTTATAATACATTAATAATTCCTTTAGTTTTTAAGTAGTATTGGCTAGCTTTTTTCTAATGTAATATTAAATAATAAATATGCTTTCTATATAAAGTTTTAACTAAGCCTTGAAATATCCATTTATTCTATATATTTATAAAATGAATGATGTATACCATTTGCCTAAGATATAAGTTTATTTTGTGGTTTTTTTTTTGGAGAACTTAAGCAGAATATAATGGTTTTTTTTTTCTTTAAAAAAATAATTATTTAACTGGATTATTCATGTATATTTAATATTACAGTTTGTCCTTTTTTTTATTGTTATTATGTTTAGGTTGCTATAATTGATCAAAAGTCAATGTTTAAGTAGATGGGGCAATTTCTTTATTATAATATTATATTTAACTATATGTTGAAAAAAAAATTGTAACATTTAATTGAATTTAATAAGGCATTTAGTAAGAAGCCGGTCGTGGCGCAGCGGCACGAGGTGTGACTGCAAAACCGACTGGTTGAGGGTTCGATCCCTACTCGAGGAGATGAAATATTTACTTAAATTAATATTTCCATTTTCTTCGCTCTGGTGTCGAGGTTAAGCGCGGCGTTGAGTTCTGCCATTCAACACGCAATGCCTTCAGAATTCGGCAGAAAGTGGGGAACGGAGTGTCTTAACACTAGGTTCCCTCTGCCTACCCTGCTGTGTGCGGGATACAGCGTGAAGCTAATTTAATTTAATTTTTTTTTTTATTTAGTAAGAAACTATATAGGTTTAGAGTTCCCATAAAGTAATTTGAACTATATATTTTCTCTAAATATATATAAATATTGTTTTATCATTATTTTTTGTGTTTATTATCAAGACAATGTACTTAGTTATGCCACTTTGGACAATAATATATCTATTTTATATATTTGGAAAAAAACCAGTTGTCGGTCTGATGTCAGTTAATTTATTTAAATAATATTTAGTTTTTAATTCCTAATGTGTCTATATGTAGAAATGTTTTCTTTTTTCATTATTTAAGGAAATATAAGATAGAATCCATAAATTATCTCTAAAAACATTTTTTTTAATACAATACTATAGAAAAGTTCTTAAAAATAATAAAAAAGCTCATGTTGTGAATTTTTGATATCAATAGTGTACTTACTTGTTATTTAAACTGTCGTTAATCTTGTTCTACAATATAAAGCAATATAAATAAACATTTTTTGTACGTATTTTGTATTTTTTTCTTACTTTATTACTGTGATATTTAGAATTGGCAAGGTAAAGATGTTTCATAAATATAGATAAAGATAGAGTCAAATTTTATACTATACTATATAAAAAAGTGTAAATATACACATATTTTTTATTTTTAAAGATTTTTTCAATAAGTGAAATACTATAACATAGAAATTAAAGAATTGCCATAAAATTTATATAGAATCACCTCTGTGTTATTCCTACCGAATGAAAAGCAAAATCGAACTAAAAAATACATAGCCAGAAGAAAACTAAAACGATTTAAATATAATCAATCATTCACCGAATAAGAATCGAACCCACAGCCGTGCCAAAAATAAACATTTATTTTGCACTTACGTTACTTTATGAAACAACTAGAAATATAACTAACTAGAAGTTGAGTTTAAAGTTAAATATAAAAAGTATGCGGCGAGCGCCTCCAGCCCCGAGTCACGACCGCCATGTCTGAACTCTACAGACTTGCCAACTTAACTACTGTACGATTGATTTTATTGTTATAATGTTTAATGTTATATTTATATTATATTTATTCTTTTGGGAAGCCTAGTGTTAAGACATTCCAATGCCCATTTTCCGCCGAATTTTGGAGGCATTGCGTTCTGAGTGGCGGAACTCAACGCCGCGTTTTGCCTCAACACCAGAGAGAAGAAATTAATATATTAAACATTTAATTTCCTCGAGTGGGAATCGAACCCACAACCTGTGGCGTTTACAGTCACAGGCTTATGCACCTACGCAACGACTAGCCTGTTTTTTTTTTAAGAATTAGAGAATTCCCTGACCTGACCTTAGAGCCTGACCTTTAAGAATTAGAGAATTCTTCTCTTAGTGATCCATAGGGATTGTAGGGGAGCCTACCTGCCCTCCAACCAAATTTTAACATTATATTAAAAATCTATTGATATTCCTACTTTTAGTACTAATGTGGATTCAAATTTAGCCCTAGAACAAATGTTATTGATTAAAATATGTTTTTTCGGTCTGGTAGGAGTGTTTTAAGGCCTTGAATGAAGTATATTTTGCACGCAAGTTTTCGAAAAAGTTAAACGAGGTCATTGTGGCGCATGGGCACAAGACTGTAAATTGTGTGGTTTGTGAGTCCGATTCCCACTAGTGTAAATGAAATAGCTAATATTTTCATTTCCTCACTCTGGTAACGAGGCTAAGCGCGGCGTTGAGTTCCGCTACTCAACACGCAATGCCTTAAAAATTTTCATCAATTCTACTAATATAATTTGTGTGAGAATTGATGTCTGTTTCACTTTCACGCAAAAACTACTGAACAGATTCAGATGAAACTTTACAGTAATGTGGTTTATACATCAGAAAAACACATATAAGGCTACAATTTACGTAGAGCGGGCGAAGCCACGTTTAAGTCTGAGTCTAAGATAGTTATATAAATTAATTTCTAATTTACAAAATAATATTTTCCCACAATGTGCCTAACATTACCATCAAGAGGTTTCCTTCCAGAAATCACTGTTATACCTGAAACAAAATAACATACATTTATATCAATAACTTCATATATTATCGTATATAGTTTACTCGGTGAAATGAATTTCACCTGGCGGTCAGTTCCGCCACTCAAAACGTAGTGCCCCTAATAGTTTGGCGGAAAGTGGTAAACGGAGTGTCTTAATACTAGGTTCCCTCTGCCTACCATGCTATATACGGGATACAGCTTGAAGCTGATAATAAATACATGGTGATGTTACTTTGATTTGTTTAGATAAATTATAATTATTATCATAGATGCCAAAAGCAATAGTAACTTGACACTAAACTTTCTCAACACAGTGAATTCATCTTTAAAACTTCAAATAATAAACTATTCGAAGTTAAGTTGAGGCCAAGCAGTGGCGCGGAGGCATAACCGTGTATACGAGACATAGGGGTTGTGGATTCAATACAAACTGGAGGAAATAAAATGTTTGATATTTTTAATTCCTCGCGACGGGGTTGGAGGTGCGGCGTTGAGTTCCGCCACTCTGAAACTGGAAACCTAAATATTGTGCCAGCACGAAGCTAAAAAGAAAAGACATAAAATGTCGTATGTCATCAAAGCGAAAACTTCCACGAACATAAAACTTAAGAAGAATTCAGTGGAAATTTCAATTTTTCCGAATGCCCAAGTCCGTGACAACTTTGGACTTATAATTCTAAAAGTTAGGCGCGCTGGAGCCAACTGCGATTATGCACATTCATAAATCTGTGTGCTTAAATACTTTGGGGGTTTCGACATCCTGCGGATACTAGTGCAGGGGCGTTAAAAAATAGGGGGTAGAAGCTCTATGACCCAATTTCCTCTTTTTTGTTGTCAGCTTCACGCTGTATCCCGCACACAGCAGGGTAGGCAGAGGGAACCTAGTGTTGAGACACTTCGTTCTCCACTTTCTGCCGAACTCTCGAGTCAAATTTGATAATATGTCTTCTGATTTCATTGTTAAATAAAACAAAATGCTTTACTATATTTTTATTGGAATACTAGCTATTATCCAAATATAATATTAATAAAAAACATATATTAGGCCAGTCGTAGTGCAGGGGCACAAAGCGTGACTGTAAACGCGACATGTTGTGGGTTCGATCATCATTCGACGAAATATTCATTATTTTAATTTCTTCGTTCGTTCGGTGTCGAGGTAAAGCGCGGCGTTCAGATCCGCCATGCAGGCATCGCCATCCATAAAGAATTCGGTAGTAAATTAAGAATGAAGTGTCTTATCTTAACAGTGACTTCCCTATGCCTGGGTACCCTGCTGCGCCAGGGGTACAGCGTGTCGCAAAAAAAATAACAAAATAGAATATTTCTATACATACTAAATAGATAAAACAAATATAAACAAGATTTTTAAAAACGAACTAAATAAAAATAAAATTGTCTACATTTTTAATTAAATAAAAAATCAATATTGCCGTAGAACAAAGTAAATTAATAAATAATTCTATTTAACAACTTTCTAAAGTCTTAAGACGAGCTTCTAACGAGTTTTAATTAAAACAATATTTTCCACTATCACGGACTGATATAGAACAATGCAGGGCGCGTTCGAGCGAAATCGTCCTTGAAAGCTACGCGATCGATATTGCTGAATGAACGCTTTTAATATCCAGGCATAGCTTAACGCTGTAATAGGAAAGGCAGAGGGAACCTAGTGTTGGGACACTCCGGTTTCCATAGAGAATTCTATGTTCTAAATACAGCCTGTTCAGTGGTGGAACTCAATGGATTTTTTTACCAGTACAGGGAAGTGAAATGAAATTATGATTAGGAATCGAACCCACAAACGGCGTGTTGCGTTTACAATTAGACGCAGTGACGCAGCCTTTTAATGTCTTCATAATAATGTATGAATTAAGTTCTGTTAACTTAAACTTTTTGCTGCTTCTTCAAATGTAAAATATCAATCTTTTAGACTACAAAAAGTTTCATAAAATCATATGATTGAATTTATCTTTTTTCTTTAGTTTCACATTGTATCCCGCACATAGCCGGCAAGGCAGAGCGAACCCGAGATCTAGTTTTAGAAGTTCCCCACTTTCACCTGAATTCCGGAAACATGGCATATTGAGTGACAGAACCCAACGTCCCACTTAGCCCCATCACCACGACGAGAAAATGAAAAAAATATTAAATAATTCATTTCCTAGAATAGGAATCGAATCCACAACCTATCGCGTTACAGTCACCTGTGCCCCAGCACCACTGATCTCAATATCAAATCACAAAAACAAAACATTAACTAAATAACAAATATATCATTGCGTTTTGCGAGGTTGCCGCCCCGCACTGCAGCGTTTCCACCGCTACATTCCACGAGCGTTATCTTAGTCCTTATAATAAGGTGATAAGGTTCAAAACGGCTTAACCCCTTTACACACGGTCGGCAGTAACGCTGCGACAGCGTCACTCCGCGCGGACGACTCGCGGCAGGAAGACGCGTGTGGCTTAATTTAGTTTAATATAATATAAAGTGAGTTAAATTTTAATTGATGTATTGATAAGTATATTATATATAGAAAAGGTTAGTTTTGTTATATATTCATTGCTAAGTAGTTTAAGGCTAATTGAATCTTTTCTTTTGTAGTCGGTTATGGCGTATTTGAGTAAGCACGCAGTTTTAACAATCCATCCGAGATTATTAGTTGTTACATATTACTTTAAAGTTATTTATATGGAATTTATTTATAAGTGCTATTCAATAAAGACAACGTTTACGGTTTTTCGAAATATTTGCGTATATTTATATTGTATTGTATTGTATTACCTTTAGGGGTGAATTCTAAAAAAACCACGAAACACGTGTTCAATAAAATATTTTTAACAGTCTGAATTATTTTTTTTATGAAAATCGGTGGCGATTTAAAGATTTGTCCATATAAACTTTCAACCTCTTATTTAAACCCTTAGTATGTGAATTCTGAAAAACCATGAAACACGTGTTCAATGAAATATTTCGAAGAGTCTGAATTTCAAATTTTATAAAAATCGCTGCCGATTTAATTGTTTCTCCATACAAACTTTCAACCCTTATTTCATGCCTTTAGGGTTAAATTTTTTCAAAATCCCTTCTCAGTGGATGTCCAGATTATGAAAATAAACATCTGTCCAAATTTCACGTTTCTACGCACAGCGGTTACGGCTGTGCGTGCGTCTTACTTCAATCAGTCAGTTACATGTCCTTTTATATATATAGATAATAAATATATTATATTTTTAAAATACAGGTATAAAGTTTTGTTGTAAACTGTAAAAGTGTACTTTATAGGGCGATCCCTACACGTGACGTCATATTACCGCAGCGAGTGCGAGCGAAACACAAAACAGAACGTCGCGCGTTCTTATGGCAACCGAATACCTTTTTATTATGAATTATTAACAACCAAAAATAAAATAAAGTATAAAATATTTTAGATTCTCTATATCCTTTATCGTTTCCAAATGTATGAGAACTACCTACTTTTATTAATAAATAAAAAATAGTTTTATTATATTTTGCATACAGCAGGTTATTCAGAGGGAACCTAGTGTTAAGACACTCCATTCCCCACTTTCCGCCGAGTTCTGGAGGCATTGTGTGTTGAGTGGCGGAACTCAACGCCAGAGCGAAGAAATTAAAATATAAATGTAAATAAATATTTAATCTCCTCGAGTGGTAATCGAACCTACAACCAGTCGATTTTACAGTCACACTTTGTGCCTCTGCGCCACGACTGGCCTCGACTGACTTTCATATATAATGTTACATGTATTTTTATTATAAAAGGTTAAATCGTAATATAATAGCAAATAAAGAGAAAATAAATGTAATTATTCTGTGTATTCTCATACAAAATATTTCTTGATTTTGTATTGCAATAATATTTCCAAGGTCAAAGTAAATATCAATCCCGTATCTCCAATCATCGGCGCGCCCGTGCGGTGGTGTGACGTCACAACAGAGATAAACACAAAAACATTTAAAATACGCCAAGTACTATAATTCATATATGAGGCCAGTACGCAAGGGCCACAAGCGTGCGACCGTGAAGAGGTTGTGGGTTCGATTTCTAATCAGGGAAGTGAAGTATTTAATATTTTCATTTCCTCGCTCTGGTGACTAGGCAAAACACGGCGTTGTGCTCCGCCACTCATCTGTCAAGTGGGGAACGGAAGTGTCTTACTGGTTATAGCATGAGGTTTCCTATTACTAAGTGAATAATAATTGACTTGCTTTAATGCATTTATCTTTAATTTTAGACAGAGAGAATTTAGAGTAACGGAAATCGAACTTAACATCTAACTATTTTACTTTAAGACTCGAACTCGCGTCTTTTGTTAACAATTCATTTGAAAAGTGACATAGTAACTGTACTAGGTTCGGTCACTAGTACTTATTTAATTATATGCTAAAAGGCTAAAACTAGAACCAATATAGACACTGGATGACTATAAATACCTACTACTATATTTTGAAAGCAAGACCGAAATGACATTTTATTAGAATTGTATTAGCGGATTTGTACTCGCACCCATCACGTTCAGGAAAACGTCGTATATAATATGTAAATTTAAAGACAGGTCATCCTATATTCTCAATTAGATTAACTAAAATATACATTTTCAGCAAAAATATTACAGTTCACCGTTCAACATGACGACGTATTCATTAGACGCGGAGAGTTTTATAAATGAAATAAAGAAATATCAGGAGCTATGGGCTGCGGGCAGCGAGGGCAACAGGTACAAGAGCACGGTCAAACGGACGGCCTGGAGCAAAGTGGCCAGGGTGTTCATATCCGACTTCGATAGTATGAACGAATTAGAAAAATTTGACGTATGTAAGTTGTTTTTTTTTTTCAATTGTTTATGTAAAAAAATAGGCTATAGTAAATATAGAGATAGTCTATTCCTTTTTTATAAACAGACAGTTCCTCTTTTTGTTTTTTGTCTTTTTGATTTTGCATGTTGTGGTAATATGGATAAAATAAAAACGAACTTTGTTAGGGCGTTCATCGCGTTCATTAATCTGCAACAGTATGGGCAATAATGAAGTTGAAAAAAATTATCTTTTACGAAAAAAAATCAAAAAATCAGCTTCACGCTGTAACCCGCACACTGTAGGGTAGGCAGAGGGAACCTAGTGTTAAGACACTCCGTTCCTCACTTTCCACCGAATTCTGGAGGCATTGCGTGTTGAATGGCGGAACTCAACGCCGCGCTTTGCCTCGACACCAGAGCGAATAAATGTAAATAAATATTTCACTTACTCGAGTGGAGATCGAACCCACGACCGGCCTCGATCTTTTACTAATATATATTTATTCTCTATATAAAGTGGAAGTTAGTGAATTAGGTAAATAAAATTTTCTATTAACTTAATGAAATGCTGGCGTTAGTATTTCAAGAAACGGTTACATCGTTAAATTAATGTGAGTCATATAAACCTGTTTCACATTATACAGCTGTAGTTTATGTGTATTGCGCGAAAAGGGGAAAAGCGACAAAAGTGGGACATATTAGGAATGGCTTCTTATATTATTATTTAGCAGCAAATGGACTTTAAAATACTAAACAACTAAAAAATATTATTATTTTAAAATATTTTTAATGTTAGTTTTAATTATTTATTTTTTCCTTTTAAATTCCATTTCGTATGCATTTTCATTAAAGTAGACGGCTTTCCATAAACAAATTTTAATACTATCTTTATATTATCAATAAAAACGCGTGTTCAGATCAAAACTACGACTTGATTACTACTATTATCTATTCAATACTTATATAACTAAATAAAAACTTAACCGACTTCAAGGAATTAGTTACAACAATGCTAATAACGTGTGATTGTTCCAGTTCGCAAGTTACACAGCAAATGGCGCAACATCCGGGACGCCTACGTCAGAAACCTAAAACGTTTGGCGGGCCAAAAGGAGTATATATACGCTAAACACCTGGCATTCCTCAACAGTAGATACATGGGACAGACGAACGAACAGACCGACGATGAATCATCAGACGAAGACAAAATAACCGACAAGTCCAAAAACACTGAAGTATTATCGTGTCAAAGTGACGACGAACCTTCTATAGTTAGTGTTAAAAGACAGAGAATTGAGAAGAGAACTAATATTGAATTTGTTGATACTCCAAATGTAATGACCAACTTGCCCGATTTTCATCATTCTGGTGAAGACGAGGACAAATCCTTCTTCAATTCTCTATTACCGGCTGTCAGGGAGTTCAATTTGGATCAGAAACTGGAATTTAGGTGTGAAGTTCTGAAACTAATCAAATATATACGTTCAGGTTCGAATAAGATGAAGGCCGAATAGAATACGCAATGTTTTGATACATGAAATGAGGAAAAGTTTATGTGAGAAGGAGAAAGTCTGTGATTGATTGGAATTAGGTTAGGAGAGCTCATTAAATATTATATGTTGAATATGTATATATTTTCTGTTGTTCGTCAAATAAAATTAAGCGTTACTACTTTTATTTATTTTTTTTTGAGATTAACAAGGTAGGCAGAGGAAACCTAGTGTTAAGACACTATTCTCCTCATTTTCCACCGAATTTTCAGACATTTTTCAAAGGCATTGCGTGCTTAGCGGTGGTAACTCAACACCGAGTTTTTTATCTTGTTACCAGAGCGAAGAAATGAAAATATAAATAAACAATATTTCATTTCCTTGAGTGGTAATCGAATGCACAACGTTTGAGCCACTGCACCATATACATAATGTAAATTTATAATTACTATTTTTTTTTATTTATCATGAAACCTATCTACATGCAATTTAAACAGCAAAAAGAGAACTACATTAAAACTTACAAAAAAAAGCCCAAAAGATAATGGACATCCATTTCTATTCCCGGGATGTAATTTCCATTTTGAAAGTTTACCATAAAACGCTGCGCTACTTAATTACAATGATTAACGTGGCGTTTTAAATTCCAACAACTGTTTCTATCATGACTTCTCACGCTGTCTCACAAGATTTTTGTTTTAATTCTTCCTTGTAAATCTAGATTTTATAAAATATAATTATAAAATTTAAAATATTAAAAAAATAAGGCTGTATCTTGCACGATACAGCAGAGGCAGAGGAAACCTAGTGTTAAGCCAAGACGTTCCCCATTTTCCGACGATTTCTGGAGTCATTGGGTGTTGAGTGGCGAATTAAACGCCTCGATATCAGACTGAAGAAATGAAAATATACAATTAAATAAATATTTCACTTCCTCGAGTGGGTATCGAATCCACAACCAGTCGTGTTCATAGTCTGGTCTGGTCCCAAGCTCTTTCTATAAAAGATATAAAGAGGGCAACGGAGTGTCTTAACACTAGGTTCCCTCTGCCTACCGTGCTGTGTGAGGAACAACAAAATAGAACTTCAGCCAAATCCAAAAAAAAAAAGAGAACCTAAAACCACAGATAACCAAACCAGCTAACAACCAGCTACAGTCCACAGACAGCAACAAGTCACAACAACGCCAGCCCGCGCGGCGCGGCAACGTCGCGAGAAAGTGGGCGCGGAACGGCAACAGCGCGATCGATATCACAAACGAGCCCAGCCGAGTTGTGCCGACGACCGGCCGACGCTATCACTTATCACGAATGTAGTACAGTGCGACCGGTGTGTCGTGGCCGCGTTGAACTAGGATAGTAGTTTCTGAACTTTTGCAAACTGTTCACTTTAAAAAAATATAATTAAAGTAGAAAACAATTTAAAATTAAATCTGCGCAGCCATCTAAATCCAATTTTATAGGGGCCATGACTCGTTGATCGTACTGTAATAATAATCATATAACTATCCAAGTATAGATGGAGTCCGGAGTTGGAACACGTGGCTTTTGTTTATTGATAGTATAGATATAGAGGTATTGCCATTCAGCGTTATGAGAGTGCGTTAATTCTTTTTATAGATTTATGGTGTATGTAAACAGATAGATGAAATGGTGTGAAAAATGTTATTTTACGATCACGCTGTATTCCGCACATAGCGAGGGAGGCAGAGGGAACCTAGTAACCTAGTGCTTAAGTTTCAATTACCATTGAATTCTTGAGGCATTGCGTGTTGAGTGACAGAACTAAACGCCGCGCTTTGCCTCGTTACCAGGGCGAGGAAAATGAAATTATTAAATACGTAGTATATCTCTTTTCCGTCCGACCACGTGTGCATGCAGAAATATTTTGATTAATACAAAATTGTTTGCGAAACAATATTAGATAACAGACAAATATTATATTAAAAACATATTTTTTACAATAAGATTTTAGTGAATAGTTATATTATAAACATAAACATAAAAAAGTCCAGGTTTTTTTTATATTTCTATAAACGTTCGACTTCTTTGACTTACAGTGGTATTGGGTATTCCCACTTGTCGCACTTTAAGTGAAACAGTAAATGTGTTAATGTTGAATATAAATATGGGGATTGAGGGTGACCTTGTTTCGATATCACAAAGGCTTCAAAAGGAGAAACCTTAGAAAAATATATATATTTTTATTTATTCTCTTCACATAATATTAAAAATCAACTTATTTCTCTTATGAGTACGAACATACAGCAACATTATCGCCATTATAAGTTTGTACTTGACGATAGTGAATAATGAAATATTTGATGTTTTCTTTTCTCGTTCTGTTAGCAAAGTTGAAGCGCGGCGTTGAGTTCCACCACTCAACACGCAAATTGTCATAATAGGAATGAAGAGTCATAACTTTAGATTTCCATATTCTCTTCGAATACCCTGCTATAGGCTGGATACAGCTAATTTAATCTAGCTTCACGCTGTATCCCTAGCGGCGTAGTCAGAGAGAACGGAGAGCCAAACGCTACGGCATCTGCATACCTCTTTAGCCTCGTCCACAGTCATCAACCTCTTTATACATGCCCTTCGGGGTGTCCTCATGCCTTCTACGTGACCTTCTTTCAGTATCTTAGATACTGTGTTTTCGAAGGTCAACCGAGGTCTCCTCCTACCTCTCTTACCGCTCACTTTTCCATCATAAATCTTTTTTGCTATTCTTTCATCACTCATTCGTTCGACGTGCCCAAACAGCTGAGCACGTTCTCCTTTATTCCAACCGTGACATCGTCGCTATCACCTGCCATTCTGTGTATCTCCTCATTGTGGATTCGATCAGCTAAACTGACTCCGCATATCCTACGAAGAGATCGCATCTCCACGGCATTCATCTTTCTTTCATTCTTCTTCTGTAATAACACTACATTGTGTACGGCCTAATGCGCAGCTGTACTGACGTTTCGCCGTCTCCTTAATGCAACTAAGGCTCCATTAACCCTGTTACCGGCAGCAATACACCTTTGCGCATCCATCTCGTATCTTCTACTATAGTAGAGAGTAGAGATCTACTAAACATAGAACGTGGATCTACAAATAATAATAATAATACAAATCAGTAGTTTAGTCTGTGCATTGTCTGTCAGTCACTCAAAAGTAAGGCAATGCAATTTTTTACATGTGTTTTACTGCATTGCAGTACAACGTATTGCTTTGCAGCTGCACACAACATATTATGTATATCTATATATTTGCATCGGTGGAAATGAAAGTCCGTCTGCCAGTAACCCTGAACGGACCTGTTCTAGCTCGTGGGAGTCGCTCTTGAAGCCGCAGGCAGTGATTATATTAACGCCGCTTAAATTAAAATAATAATTATTGGTTTGTTATAATTTACAAAAGTGTTATGTAATAACGATCAATTAATAA
The DNA here is from genome assembly GCA_013421005.1 of Heliconius erato x Heliconius himera. Classification (NCBI taxonomy): domain Eukaryota; kingdom Metazoa; phylum Arthropoda; class Insecta; order Lepidoptera; family Nymphalidae; genus Heliconius; species Heliconius erato x Heliconius himera. The sequence goes on from JAATLQ010009803.1 coordinate 21,878, forward strand.
AAAATTAGGTCATAAGAATTTTGTGAATAAAACAGGATATTTAGAAAAATGTCGTATAAAAAAATTATCTATATAAAAAATATATTATAATATCACAAATCAACATATTTTTTTTTTGTTGGAAATGATAAAGATTGTAATACTTATGAGTATTTCGACGATACAATATGTACATAAAATTTTAATTATCAAAAAAAATATATAAAATATCTAATATCAATTTGAATATCGTAATTTCAGTTTAGAACCGTTTAATGGAGAGACACTATCACTTATAAATAAATACTCTTTTTCCAATATATTAAAGAAAAGAAACGTTGAGATCCACCACTCAAAGGAGAACGGAGTGTCTTAATACTAAAAGGTTCCTCCTACCCCGCTATACGGGAAAATGCGTGCAGCTGTTGTTTTTATAAAATGAACAATAAAAAAAATGTTAAAAAGTAATACAAGTTACAATCCATATACTTTTAGAGCTATAAGTAATGGCCGTAGTTCTAGTTATAACTTTGTAACATACTAAACCGCAACGCAGCCAGCTCACAGTTACGTGCATGAACTTATTATACAGTATGTGCATTAAATTTTACTTTACTTCACTTATATGTATAATAGGTTATATAAAATATTATGTAATAACTTCTAAAAAAGTTGTAGGTCACTACTGTAGTACGTATGGTACGACGGTGTATAGCAGGGTAGATAGAGGGAACCTGGTAACCTAGTGTCAAGACATTACATTCCCATTAAAAGACACTACCATTTCCCATTTTTAGATCACGAAAGTAATGGAGATGAGAAAATAACTATTTTTTTGTACAAGCGGGCGAAGCCACGCGGGGGCCACGATAGATATGATCATGAGATAAGTTACGGTAAAATATTTTAATATTCCTTTTATTGCCATTATTACAACTGTAATGTATACGAAATTTGTTTATATAATGCAAAATTATTACAAGAGTAATATATTTAAAATATTCTATTATTCAAATATGATCTGTCATTGTGAGGCCGGTCGTGGCGCAGCGGCACGAGGTGCGACTGCAAAACCGACTGGTTGTGGGTTCGAATCCCACTCGAGGAGATGAAATATTTACTTAAATTTATATTTCCATTTCTTCGCTCTGGTGTAGAGGTTAAGCGCGGCGTTGAGTTCTGCCACTCAACACGCAATGCCTCCAGAATTCGGCAGAAAGTGGGGAACGGAGTGTCTTAACACTAGGTTCCCTCTGCCTACCCTGCTGTGTGTGGGATACAGCGTGAAGCTAATTTTTAAATTTTTTTTTTAATCTGTCATTGTGTAGTATGACATTGACAGTAACAGGTTTTATACATTATCTGTACTCCAATTATAAACATAACTAATAAAACGCATATATAACAAATAGAAAGAACTAGAAAAAACATCTAGAATGTACTATTGCATATAAATTCCAATATAGAATTAAACATTAAACCGCGTGTACAATAATGTCAGCGCGACTTCGTGACCACACTCACCTCGGACCTCGTGGCATTTACAATCTTTAGGTATTAGGTACTAAGTTAAACCACAGTTAACTGATATTAATTGCGTTTAACAACGCGAAGGCCTTTCTTTTAATTAATAATGAACATTTGTACACATTAAGGCCAGTCGTGGGGCAGTGGTATAAAGTATGACTGTACACCGACTGGTTGTGGGTTGACCCCCCTCGAGGAGATGAAATATATACTTAAATTTATCTTTCCATTTCTTCGCTCTGGTGTCGAGGCAAAGCGCGGCGTTTAGTTCTGCTCCTCAATATCCAGTGCCTCCAGAATTCGGCAGAAAGTGGAGACGGAGTGTTTTAACACTAGGTTCCCTTTGCCTACCCTGTTGTGCGCGGGATACAGCATGAAGCTAAATTTTATTGAGGTGGGCACAAGCCTGCTCTGGGGTGGGCCATCCGGCTCCTACTATTACTATATAACTCCATGATAATAAGTAATAAAAACATTTTCATTCTAAGTTATAAATATAAGAAATGATTATTGTTTTATAGTAGACTAAATTATTTTTATTTCTTCTGTCTGGTAAAGGAAGCGAAAAATCTTCATACAAACATGCTAACAACTTAAATAAATTTGTAACAAGCGTATAAGAAGAGAACGTGTGGCTTGGTGGGCAGATCTCTAGGACGTTTCACAAGGCGCAGATTCAGATCCTGCTACGTAAAAATTTTTATACGTTTTCTGAAAAAGTACTTTTTTCCTAAGTGCGAACTAGTAATTTAAATATGTAAAAAACATTTTTAAAATAGAAAATTGAATGTTTATATGTAATAATTTCACAATACACAAAATATTTCATAGGATTTCATTCTTGTTGTATACAAACACTTAGTCAATGGCCCTTGAGCGTCAAAGAAACTTATTTAATAACATTTAATTTGACCTTATTCCCAATGAATAAATAATAATAACCTGCTTTTGAAACAATAATACAAGTTTTTGACATTGGCTAATAAAGCTTCGACTCATAATCAAATAAGGAAAGTAATGTACTATATTATAGTAAATAATAAATTTGTGTTTACAGCGGAAATTTTCGTTCAGAATATTCTGGAAACAAAGTTAGTTTATATTTAATACTAGCAAACCACTCGCGACTTCATCCGCTTGAACTTTACAATTTTATTAATTTACTTTAGTTTTCTAATAATAATATAATTGTTACAAATAATAAATATACCTACCTATATAGAAAAGTAAAGTTTCAGCCAAATCAGTAAAACAGTTATTAATAGCAATTTTGTCAAACAATATTTTTAAAATGGTGTATAAATAAAAGAAATATTACTTCTTTTATTTATACACCTATTTAAATAATACAAACACTAAATGTTAAAGGAACCCTGCCAAAATACAACAGTGAAAACTGCAATTAAATCAGATAAACTGTTTCTGAAATAAACGTGACCAAACGCACAGACAAAAGTAAAATATTTAGTTTTTGCATTTCCTTAATAGGAAAGGAGTGTCTTAAACCGGTTCCCTCTACTTACCCAATATACCCTATTGGGTAAGTACAGAATACTGTTCGGTATAATATGTAAAGCTAAAAATAAATAACTACATGAAATAACAAAAAAAGACCTTTTACGTTCGAACCCCCTACCACATACACTTATTCAGTCATACAAATACACCACTATACCACTGGGAGGCGTGACATAATGCATCAAGACGCGGACGCATCGCCTCGCCCGACCTTGGATGACCCCAGACGACGATCGATACAGCTTTAAAATGTAGACTAAAGAATGTCGCTGAAGTTGTGCCCTACTCGTGTTACCTAACAGTGGGGTAGGTTTGTGTATAATACATTCTAAATAGTTTCTCTATTATAATAATATTCTCCACTCTCCATTTTATATATTGAAATAATATATATAAGGGAAACTGGAGAACAAAATGTCACTGACACTAGGCTTTCTCTGTCCACTACTGAATTTTTTGAGAATTTTATTCACCACTTATAAACTTTTAAATAAAACTTTATTTAAATACTGAAAACTCATTAATAAAATCAATAAAATATTATATAGTATATGAGGACAGGTTGTGGGTTCGATCTCCACTCGAGGAGATGAAATATTTACTTAAATTCCATTCCATTTCTTCGCTCTGGTGTCGAGGCAAAGCGCGGCGTTGAGTTCTGCCACTTAACACGTGATGCCTTCAGAATTCGGCAGAAAGTGGAGAACGGAGTGTCTTACACTACGCCCCCTCTGCCTACCCTGTTGTATGCGGGATACAGCGTGAAGCTGATTTATTTTTATTTTAATAAAATATTACATTTATATAATGAAATATTGAATTGGTAGCGAAACGACAGCTGTCTCCCATTCGGGGCTGCGGTCGCTTTGCACGTGAAAGCACTTCATTTACTCGCGTTAAGTATCTTGTGACGACTCATTGAAATGCTATATATAATTAACTAGAATTTTAACTTACTTGTGTTCTGCGAAAGGTGTTTCGTAAATTATAAACAGCAAGTAGCTTGGAGTGATAAGATATTAAAATGCAGAGATGCTATCAGAAAGAAATCTCGGTACAGAAAACGGTACAGAAAGAAAAATATATATTTTTTTTCGCTTTGCTGTATATGTATCTCGCACATAGCACGGTAGACAGAGGGTAACTGGGAACCTAGTCTTAAGACGCTCCATTCCTATTAAGCGCCTACAGTTCCTCATTTTTTGCTGAATTTTCTATAACTTAACGCTACGCTAGAAAGCATTATAAATCATAAAAACACATTTAGTTTAATTATGCACAATAAAATATGATATAATTATGTTTTTTGAAGAATTATGTGTAAAATAAATAAACTCTGAAAGTGCGGTGTAAAGTTCCGTCACTCAAAACGCTATGTTACTGGCGGTAATCAGAAAAGTTTTGTAAATAGATTCACCCTACCTACCCTTCCGTATATATACGGAATACAACGTGAAATTGAGGCCGTTCGTGGCGCAGCGGCACGAGGTGTGACTGCAAAACCGACTGGTTGTGGGTTCGATCCCCACTCGAGGAGATGAAATATTTACTTAAATTTATATTTCTGTTGAGTTGAGTTCTGCCACTCAACACGCATTGCCTCCAGAATTCGGCAGAAAGTGGGGAACGGAGTGTCGTAACACTAGGTTCCCTATGCCTACCCTGCAGTGTGCGAGATACAGCGTGAAGCTAACAACGTGAAATGTATAAAATATATACTTTTTATATGATGATCGATTGTCGAAAATCGGAAAAAAGTATTTTTCTTATCATTTAGAGTAGAATAGAGAAGGAAAGATTCCTTCTGTTATCATCGCAAAAAGCAAAACGCCAAGATACAAAAAAAAATCTAATATTATAAAAAAATATCTATTACAATATAAATATAAATAACTGTTGTCCTATTTAAACTAGTAGTTATTTTAAAATAGACGTGGACTCATAGCTCTTAACAAACGAATATAAATCTCAATGTTTACATTATAGCATTACACCACCAGCCGGTACTAATTATTTCCGATTAAAATTTGATAAATACTATAGTGTTTCACGGAGAGAAGGAGTGATACGAGTATGTTGTAGAACGAGGCCAATCAATATAATACAATCCATAAACGTGACGGGTTGTGGGTTCCTTTTCCATTCAAGGAAACGAAATATATATATTTTCATATTTTCGCCGCTACTAATAATAATACACAATGCCTCCAGAATTCCGCGTAAAGTGGAAAAAGGAAGTTTCTTAACACTACGTCCATAGCTTCCCTTTGTCTATCCTGCTATGTGCGGGATAGGGGGCGTGTAATAAAAAAAATGTAGATTTATAATGATTGTACTATAACTTTATATATGATCCGGAGCGGACATTAGCTTTAGCCCGGACAAACAGAAATACAAACAGACAAACATTGTAAAGTTGTTTGTTTGTGTTTTGAAATCGTCCAAATAATTAGATGAACTTGTAAAAACACGATTATTTTGAAATCACAGAGAGCAACAATTTATGGAACTACTAGTTTAATCTGACAACTCAATTTAATTTATATGTATATAGATTTTATAAATAAGTGACATCAAAAAAAAAGCTAACCCCTAACCTGTTATAAACGTGAGTAACCAAAACTAAGTCACGAACGGACGTTCTTGCAAAAATTGGTCCAACGGGAGCGAAAGAGAGAGGAGAGAAAGAGAGATAGCGCCGTGGAAATAGAACTCCACTGATAACAAATGCTAGTCGAGTCGTGTATCTATCTTTTCTTTTATCTCGCAAGCTCTTTGAATAGATAAGGAACGGTCACTTGCAGCCAAGTGTTGTGTAACATAGGTTATATAGGTTTTGTATGTGTGGTGTTCGTTTGTATATGCATGTAGGTGTGTGTGTTGCGTTAGAAATTTTTGATTTATATATTTTTCTTATTTTATTATGTTCATTTGTACAGATTTTACATTTATGAATTAAGCGTAGAGGCCATCGTGGCGCAGTGGCACAAGTGTGTGTGACTGTAACGCGACGGTTGTGAATTCGATTGGCCACTCGGGGGAATCAATTATTATCGTTTATTAATATTTTTATTTTATTGCGGTACCAAAGCAGAAAGCGCGAATTGAGTTCTGCCACTCAACGTATAATGCCTCGAAAATTTTTCGGCAAGCCTACCCTGCTGTTTGCGGAATACAGTTTAAAGCTGAAAAAATGTACATAAAATAGTAAATGAGTGCCAATACTCTCATACTATATGATTACTTTTCCAATATCTACAACCATAATGTATATTTACGACAATAATACATATCAGTTATCACATGCTCATATCTCATATAGCCAAACTAAGTTATATGGGAACCAAATAGCCAAATACCATAGAAATATATTAACCATCAACAACAACAACATATCCTAAAAAAATGACACAACAAACATCAAACAACAATGAATCACAGATGAATCAATTAAAAAATTCGGAATCCACCTAACAACTGGCGACGGGCAATGCACGCGGCGGCGGCCGGTGACGCAAGCACAACACAATACAATAATAGCGGCAAGTGTGGCAACGGCGCGCCGGCAAGTGTGGCAACGGCGCTCCGGCAAGAGTGGCAACGCCGCGCCGGCAAGTGTGGCAACGCCGCGCCAAGAAGTGTGGCAACGCGAAAATCGATGCGGGCTAAATCAATTTGACGTGAACGTGGACGTTGTTGTTATTGCTAGCGCTAATGGTAACGTGTTTAAAGTGAGAAGTGGGTTATTTTGGGGGTTTTTTTATCTTTAGTTCATGTTTAATATTTATCAATTATCAGACAAATTTCTTGATAACTTGTTGTAATTCGTATTTAAAATTCAGTGGAAGTTATTAATTATGTATACATATATATAATTGTGTATCTTATTTTAATAACTTTGCGTTAAATCATGTTTTATACCGTTTCTTTTAGGAATTTCGAGAAATCCAACACTTCTCAGGAACCAGATATGCCATTTTTAAGCGGTCTGCGCTGAAAGGTTCCGGCTGTTCGTTCTCTTTTTATACATTATAGATTTTCCATTAATATTTTTCAGCTTCACGCTGTAACCCGCACATAACCATAGCATAGGGTAGGCAGAAGAAACATGGGAATCTAGCGTTAAGACACTCCGTTCTCATTAAGACTGCCATTCCCCATGGTCCGCCGAAAACATATTTTTACATTTTTTTGAAAAATCACGGGATAAATATTAAAAAAGTTTTGATTCAAACTTAATAAAAAAAAATACGGTAAACGCTATTACACAACCACAAGTACGTTCACCAATATATTACAAGAAAATTGGTTGATAATTAGTATATTTTAATATTACTCAAATGAATAATGAATTTTAAACAGAAATTATTTTTAATTAATACGTTATGCGTACAAATTAATTTATTAGTAAGGAAAAAAAAAGAATTAACGAGATGACCATATATGGGCAAAACCCATTATGGAAACTGGAAAATATGTTTTTTGAAAGATAATTATTATAATGATAAATTCATAACATAGCAAAGATAATTAGTAAAATATTTAAAGTATCAAGTTATTTTTGCCTTCGTTCTAGCTTTGACTAAACTCGACGTAATTTGTACCGGACGGGCGGATCTCGAGCGAACGAGCCGCTGACGCCCTGTACACTATAGGTTCCGGATAGTGGGAACTCAGAGATCGCCGAATGAAACAAGATACTATTTCTATATAACGGTCGGTGACTGGCGGCTTCTTCAAATGTGTCTTCCTATTATTCTATTTGTCTTCCTATATTTCTTCTATTTTTCTTCCTATTTTTCTTCTTATTTTTCTTCCTATTCTTCATCCTATTCACTATGCTGTAACTGGTTGTCCGACACAACGACTGCGCGTCTTTGCTACCTTACGTACCACGGAGCTATACCGTAAAGAGAGCCGCAAGCCACCGAGCCGTTTTATCTTTATTTAAGCTAATATTTTCACTATGACTATTACATGTTTTTACTTATATTTTAATAACTATCTATCGATCGATTTTACAATTTATATATATTAAAAGAACACAAAAATATCTATATAATTAAATATAAATTAATATATTATTTAATTATTTACTATTAGAAATTTACGAAAGATACTGTAACTATAACGAAATTCACACAAGTTATTTTGATATAAAATCTCTTAATAATTATTTACAAACATTTAGCACTTATACATCTGTTATTTTTCTATATAAACCTATAATTAACAATAATTAACAATAAATTTTACAATTCGAAAGTAATTATTATCTTAAAATATAATTAGCTCGGTAAACTATATTAAAACTATATAATTACAATAAAAACTCGAGAATTACTATATAAAACTAAAAGGTGATATTTATATCTATCTATAATTCTATTTATGTTATTAATTAAACATATTACTAATTTAAATAATGCTTAAAACTATTATAATTGTGTGACGTCATGAGTCACGACACGCAACTAAGAACTTGCAACGACATGTCGAGTCAAGTCCGCGAACGCGCGAATATCGCGACGTCGCGAACATAATTGTATTAATGGATAATCGAAAATGGTTGTGGATTCGAATCCCATTTAGGCAAATTAATTATTTTTAATACACTGCTCTGAAATATAAAGGACGGCGTTAAGTTCCACAACTCAACACGAAATCGAAGCAAGCAGTTTCGAATTTGGACTGTGTTGGCACCCTCGTACAACAGATACAGACAGAATCTTCTCTCTGTATCTGTAATGCGGGATGAAGTCAGAAGCTATAATCATTAGTATTAAAGGAAACATTAAATTTACGCTGCATTCCGCATATATATATATATATATATAGCACATAACACGGTACGCGGAAGGAACCTTTTAAGTAAAACTTTCGTTCCCCACATTCCGCTGATTTCTGGACAAGCAATGTCTCGTGTAGAATTGTGGAACTCAACGCCGTGCTTTACCTTATTACGAGAGCGAGGACATGAAAATTATATAAAAATGTTAGATGACTTACATTCCGTTCTCCGTTTTTAGCGCCTACAAAATTAAACTTAAATATTGGCAACGAATGGTACTTTTAGTATACAAGAATAACTCTTTTATTTTAAGGCCGATAGAAATGAACACTTATGCGGAACGATCTATAACTGAAACTGGGTCATTCTGGTACTAATCAGAACCATTTTACTACATCATAGGTCGTGGGTTCCTTCCCACCTTGAGGCAGTATTTTGAATATAGCTAGTAGTGAAAGTTGAATATAGTATAGTGTGTTAAGTTAAGCGGAAAGTGGGTACGGAGTGTCTTAACATAAGGTTCCCTCTATTCTGCTGTTATAAAATGTGAGGTAGATATAAAACAAATTAATACGTGCTATAAGAAATAAACCATTTTTGATCGTGAGCTTGTTGTTGTTGTTTTACAACACCTGCTATACGGGAAAACGCGTGAAGCTGCTAATAAATAATATGCTAATACTAATGATATTTACATAATACAAAATTCACTAGTAAGTCCGTATGTATGCATATGTATGTATGTATAAGCAATAAAAACTGCGTAAACGTTCACGTTCAATGCTGCCTCAACCAATTAAACGCGAAATCCAAATTATAAAACCAGTTTCGCCATATTTAATTGGCCGAAACCGTTATAAGATACCACATTTTAACGAAACGCCGAATATTTTCCACCATTGAGCGGTGGAGTGCTCGTGTTTTTATGTTTTAGCCTTTTGAAGGCATATTTAATGATGGAGGCCTTTTTTTTTGGCATTATGTTTAAGGTTATTTCGTGTCAAGTTGCATGATTTACGTGTTATGTTGAAAAAAATTAAAAGTACTTTAGTTATAAAATATTAATTTTATATTTACTTATTATTTATGTATTCTTAAAACTTTAGCTCATAAGACATGGCTTGATGTTTTTTGGGATTTCAATACATACATAATTTTGAGTAATCAGACCAAGAACGAAAGATAATATTTTGAATATGAATATAAGTTAAAATTCAAAGAGTTTATGTTCATTTTCCATAATCTATATAGGCCACGATTCATTTACGCCAAGCTACGTCAATAAATCTATATATATTCATAAATATTATAAAACTTATTAAATTGTTTAGTTGAAAGCGCTAATCTCAGAAACAACTGAATCGAATTAAAAATTACTTTCGTATTCATCCATTTATTGAAGACTAATAGTATCAAACATAACACATAGAATATTCAATGAATCATATAAACAACTCTTAATTATTTCCAATAGAGAAGGAAATCACAGCTAAAACCTAGTTACAACTATAATATAAAATAAAAATAAAACCCTAAATACCCAAAATCAACTAACGCAAAATCAAACGTTCATTCACTACATACACAAACATACATACATACATACATAGTATATCTCTCATATTGAAGTTCAAGCCTCGCTTGTACCGAGCGGTGCGGTGTGGCAACGCCGCACTCCCCGATACAGTTTCACGAGATCAGCTGGATATAAGATATCTGTAGCGAACTTACACAGATTATAAATATATGTAGACTATATATATATATATATATATATATAGAATATCCCGTTTCGAGTGTCCTGAACTCAGAGCTGTCATTAAAACGTAATTACTTTTATTTATAAAGATAAGTAAGTATAAAATACTTCCTTTTAAAGTAGAGTAAAGTAAAACACTTTTTATAGTACATTGGGATAAAAAAGAATATAAATTTAATTGAAAGGGATGTACTGAGTTTTAAGAATACATGTAAATAAATATATACACAAAGAAAAAATATGTCACATTTTTTAAGTCGTTAAGTTTTATGTCGAAAGACTTAGAAAGTAGAAAGAAATGTTTTCAAAGTCATACTAAAAATGCTTTTATTTACATATTTCGAGAAATCCTTGCTCCAGGCGGACATGCCTAAATAATGAGACAACATATTTTAGAGAAATAACTTTATAACAAGGTTTGTAGAAGTTATCGGTACATTGATTATATCAAACATTAAAAAAATTAAATTAGCTTCACGCTGTATAGGCAGCTGGGTGAGCAGAAGGAACATAGTGTTAAGACAATATTTCGAGGCATTGCGTGTTGAGTACTGGAACTCAACGCCGGGCTATTGTCTTGATGGCAGAGTGAAAAAATTAAAATATTATTAAATAATTTCATTTCTTGCCATTCGATCGAACCCACAACCGTCGCGTTAAAGTCACACACACACTTGCGTCCCTGCGCCACGACTGACCTCAACAACTAGTTACTAAATACAATATTCAAAATACAGATAACATATCAACACGAAACAACAAAAGGACTTATAAATGTCAACCATAGCCAGACATAATGCTAAAAGTAAGTAAAATAACATGAAAATTAAAAAAAAAAAGTCCAACCCAACAAAAACAAACACGTGAATAGTAGTCCTTGTAGTACAAGTAACGTATAATCCTACGCCAATTCAATTCGACGCGGAGCGGCAACGCCGCGGAGTTTGGAGGTGTGGCAACGTCGCGCTACGATCAGCTGGACTACGTGTCGGTTAGTTGGTATTTTACTTTAGGGTTATATTTGACGACGAATTTTGCGATTTTGTATTGAATCTTGTTATTTTCATTATTATTGCTTTATATTTATTTATATGAAATATGTTCGTCGTATTTTGTCTTTTTATTCTCTTTATTTAGTATGTAATGACGTTCAATTTTATTAAGACGATTTGTGAAGTATATTTCGTCGTTATAGATATAATGAAAAATGTGTCTTTTAGTATGGCAAGAAAACACATACAAAATGTTGTTTTTCAACAAAAACAACATTTTGATATATTATAACTTTTAAGCAATAAATATTAGAAAGGTAAATTTTTATTTTTGGAATTTTTAAATGCAGTATTTTCTCTGTTCTCTATCTGTTTTAGAGATCCGGTAACCATGCGGTATCGAATAGAATTAATAAGATATAGAACCCTTTCTCTTATTGAAAAGGACAACAGCTCTTTCATAATTAGACTTTTTACTTCCCTTCGACGAAGTTGAATCATAACTTAAATATTCGCAAATTTTCAATAATTGCAAAAAAACTGCTTACGTAAAACTTGAACGGCCCCTATATAGGGAACATACATTCTGTTCCCCACTTTCTGCCGAATTCTGTAGGCACTGCGTGTTGAGTGGCGGAACTAAACGCCGCGCTTTGCCATATATCTAATAATTATAAATAAATTAATTAAATTATTATTATTTATCTAATAATTATAAATGTGAAAATTTGTGAGGATGAACGTCTGTTTCACTTTCACGCAAAAAATACTAAACAGATTTATATGACATTTAACAGCAATATACCTTGTACATAAGAACAACACATACGCTATAATCTACGTAAATATTTTGTATAATTAGACATCAATATAACAATAACTTTAAGCGGGCGAAGCCGAGTTAGCTAGTTTTTAAATATTATATCAAATCTCAAATATTCTTACAAAACGACGTCCACAAAGTAAATAACCGTCAAAATTAAACATACACGAGACGTCCTTAGTGTAATACGGAACAGAAATAGTAGAAATGACTAATTACATACGGTTTTAAATGTATCCCGAAGCGCCTAGCCCGAGGCGGGGACGTGCCAAAATATAAATCAACCATTTTGTACGGTATTTTTATTATTATTTTTCGTCCATCAGTGTCTAAAATGTGAATATATGTGAAATAATTGTGTAAAACTGAGTGGAATGATATGATAGATTGTGGATATTTTTAATAATGTTACTTTTTCCTCGTGTTGAGGCTGTCGTGGTGCAGTGGCACAGCAGTGTACGCTGTTAGGCGCAGACGGTTTTAGGTTTCGTCCTAATTCGGGAGAAATATTATAGTTAAATTATCCAGGCCAGTCGTGGCGCAGAGGCATAAAGTTTGACAGGTTGTGGGTTCGATGAGAGACTAGAGGAAATGAAACATTTAGTTAAATTTATAGTTTCATTTCTTCGCTCTGGTGTCGAGGCGAAGCGTGGCGTTGAGTTCCGCCACATTGTCTCCAGAATTCCGCGGAAGTGGGGAGTGGAGTGTCTTAACACTAGGTTCCTGCTGCCTGCCCTGTTGTGTTCGGGATACAGCGTGAAGCTAATTTATTTTATTTTAAATTGTTTATTTCTATTAAGCAAACACTACTTTATAAATAAAATAAATCTACTACTTTATATATTTTAATAATTTAAAATATAAAACGTTATTCAAATAATCAGTACATATAGTGTACTTTAAAATAATATAACTTGTTTTGAAACTTTAAGTGAATACAATATAATAATTAGAACGTAACGCTGGTCATTCTACTATTCCCATATTTATATCATATATTTAATAGAACTATATATTCGAATATAGAAAATTGCGAAATTAATTTCACTTAAAAACTAATTAACTAAGTAATCCTCATATAATTTTCTTCATCAACACAAATACGCTATGTCGCCTTTTTAATAAAAAAAACACGCGGAATGTAGAAAACGGACGGGTCTTAATAGTACAAGGTGTCTAAGGTTCCCGAGTTCTCCCTATTACCCTCCGGTATACGGAACATAAAGCCAAAAAAAAAAGACAAAACAATAAACGTTAATCATACCAGTACAAATTTAATTAAAGTTAAGTATTTAGAAACGGTAAAAAGAGTGGGAATGTTTACAATTCTCTCTACAATACTACCATTAAATGTTGCAATTAAATACTTTAATCAATTAAAAGCGTTTAACGTTTTAAATGTACTAAATAAAAACAAATAAAGCATTCCACTTCGTTTCTTTCATCATCAAAGTGATGTTTTACAAAAGATAGCTTTGTAAGCTTGCAACTTTTCTTTTGTGTAATTCCAGGGTATAATTTTGAAATACGGTAAATACGTTCCACTACGGTACCTTAATCTATGGACGCGTTGTAGTTATGGGTTCGAATCCCGCTTGGGGGGATAGTAACGTTAAAATTATTTATCATTATTTTAGTCGGGTAACGCAAAGGATACTAGATACTAAAATGCACAGTGTGTAGAAATGAAAATGGAAATATTTATCACTAAATTCATTCTAAAATAATAATAACAATGTATAATCCCGAATATACCCAATAATCCCGAGGCCAGTCATGGGGTAAGGGTACAAAATGAGACTGTAAGCGCGGCAAGTTATGGATTCGATTCCCACTCGAGGAAATGAAATATTTATAATTTTCATTTGTTCGCTCTGCTATCAACTCAACCAAAATGCCTCCAGAATTCTACGAAAAATGGGGAGCAGTGTCTTAACACTTTGTTCTCTCTGCCTATCCTGATACAGGATACAGCGTGATGCTAAAAAGACCAATAATACTTTAGTTACATAGTTATAACGTGACATAGTTCAGACTGTCAGATTCAAATGTACGGCATAATAGACTAGACCGCCTAGTCCGTAGTCCGGATTCAGGTTAAATGATATATTGCTTTCCATTGAAATACTGCTTGCTGGCTCTGTGCTATATGTTTAGCTAAGATGATTTTGGCTTAAAATTACTATTAAATTCTCAAAATGTATATAAGCTGCAGAATTTGTTTAATTGAGACCAGTCGTGGGGCAGGGGCACAAAGTGTGACTGTAAAACCGACTGGATGTGGGTTCGATCTCCACTCGAGGAGATAAAATATTTACTTACATTTATATTTTAATTTTTCAATGCCTTCAGAATTGGGCGGAAAGTGGGGAACGGTGTGTTTTAACACTAGGTTTTCCCTCTGCCTACCCTGATGTGTGCGGGATGTATCCACGCTGTAGCGTGAAGCTGATTTTTTTATTAAATATTTAATTTCCTCGAGACTAGCCCCATAGTATATATATATATTAGTGACTCAACAATAAAACACGCATGATAAGTCAAAGTTTTTCCACGAAATCATCATGTCTTCTTTATGATATCAAATCATCGGGCCATAGTTGAATCATGAATTTTATTTATTTTGAATCATACTTTACAACATATACTTTTGAATCGTAAATTAATATCTTTCATATATGTATGTATGTTGAGGGCTTAACTTATGAATCAATTATTTAAAGAAATTCAGAAAACATATAAAAATTTGAATGTAGCGGGACTCGAACCCGCGCCTCCTAGAAACCGACCAGGCGCTTTAACGTATGGCTTAGTATTTTTACACGTTTTCTAAATAAGTATTTTTCTTTGCTAAGTGTGGATTTAACACTTTAAAAATGTTAAAAATAAAAAAAAAATGTTTTATGACTCACAACGTATTTGCATTGATAAATAAATAATAATCGTGATAAAAAACCTTTTATTGAAATACGATGTATTTCCAAAACTTTATGTTTTTGTGAGAACTAAGAAGAGTTACTTTTTATAAAAAAAATAATACAGCTACATAAGTGATAAATATTTAATCTTATCTAAAATACATTAAATCATAAAAACATAGATATAGTAAGAGACGTCAATAATTAAATAATTTTCAAATCACTAAAACTGTTTTACCCATAAACATACCAAAAAGCCACGAATCCAAGTCTAGCGCGCGCAACTAAGCAAAAAAAAAAAGAAAAAAGGAAACAAAATAATAGGTTCCCAGTACAAATGGCGGCGCACGAGAGCGTGCCCCGGTATTACATAACCTGGTAATAATATCGAACAACTATATTCATCCCTACAGGCACGTCCGTCCGTTGCATGTCGGCTATAAAGGATTCCACGAAGGAGACAGCTGAATAAATGTATTTTCTACAATATAACTATTATATGGACATGTTCTTTGGAACGCTATTGAAATTGTTGGTTATAATAATAGTTATTTCACTGAGCCCTATCCATATTCTTCGTTTTAGATGCAATAGGACATTGAGAATTGAAAATAAACGAAAATCTTATTAAACATATAAATTGTCGCTAAAAAGATTATTTTTGTTTCTTGTGAGACAGGGAGCGGCGTTGAGTTTCATCACTCAATGCGTAATACCTATATTCGTGTAGAAAACGGACAGAATACCGTGAACTGCTAATAAACTACTAACATCCCAATCTATTCCGAGATCTTTTTTTTTCTGCTTCTCCCTGTATCCCGAATGAACCAAGTGTTTAGTCTCTCTTTTCTTCACTTCACGCCGAATTCTGAAGGCATTGCAAACATGCAATGCTGCCGCTCAACAGAGTGGCGGAACTCAACGCCACAGTTAGCCTCGATACCAGAACGAAAAAATGAGGATATTAAATATTAGATTTCCTCGCGCTTACAGTCACACGCTTGTGACCCTGCGCCACGGCTGGCCTCAAACTGGCCTGGGCTCTGGCTGTTCCGAAAACATGTCGAATTATAAACAAAAATTCTATCTCAATAAATGGATATAAAACAATAAAGCAAATAAAAATACCGAAGACCATTTAAAGGCAACAGATACGTCCTGAGCTGATCGATACCGCTCCACAAATACTGTGACCTGTCTAGACTGTATATATTTTACCTTTTATGACCCAGATACGTCGCAGACTTAAATTGAATTTACTTAAAATAACATATTATTTTTTTTGTGAATAAATAGTGAATAAATTTATTGTTTGTTTATATCCGGTTGTGTTTCTTGAAAATGTTTTTTTTTTGTGTTTATAATATAGGGCGAACCAACAAATCTGACACAAAATCCAGTTTTTTAAATTAATTTTATTCACTCTTTCTCTCTACTCTCCTGTTGTTGTAGACATTTTTATACATATTTTGATTTAATTTATAATTTAAGAGTTATCCTACAAATATTATAAAAATAAAAAAATATATAATAATCAAAATAGATTCTATTAAAAATCCAGGCAAGATACGAAACCATTACAAAACAACGTTGTCAACGAGCAACTTTTAGATTATACCGATCGTCAATTTATTCTGCATTTTGTTCCTTATTTCACTTCTTAAAACATACTTTACCAGTTTAATTTTAAAAATAAGACGAAGGAAAAATCAAAAGATGGTAAAAAATGATGTTGCAAAAGTAACTTTTTCTTGTATTTCTTAAAACGTCTGTAATGCTCGAAGCTTTGGACTTACTAGGAGCTCGGAGGAAAAAATCTTAAATTGTGAATATTCCCGGAACCTTTTATTCTACATTATAAAAAATTAAATAAAATCAACGCTCTTTTGACTAATCGTAATCGGGCAAGAAATGGTTGTTGGTTTCAGTAACCTTATAAAGTCGTAACAAAACAACACAAAGTTTTAGGTTAATCTGTAGAAAAAAAGCAGAGACCAGCTTCCACTAGTTTCCGGACCTGGGTTCCCTAGGTTCCCAAAAAAGACATGTGATTTGCCGATCAATTCCATAGACATTTCTCTATATAAATATTCAATTTCAACTTCATTACGCAAGTGCTACTCAAAATGATAAACACCAATTGTTCTAAAGGTCGTCTCTCGTTGAAAGCGTTTGAAACCTTGACGGTCGAAGTCACGGCCGCGGCGGTGCGATGTAGGAGACGGTTGCGTCACGTTTCAATCATTTATTCATATTTGCGTTCAATGTTTTAATAAACTCACTGGCTATTGAGTCGGCGTTACGGCGTTGAGTTCCGCCACTCAACACGCAATGCCTCCAGTATTCGGCGGAAAGTGAAGAACGGAATCTGTTTACACTAGGTTCCCTCTGCCTACCCTATTGTGTGCGGGATACAGCTGATGATTTGATTTGATTTTGACTGGTTAGGTATTATAACGGAGATCGTAGGTTCTATAGATACCTACCTACTTCTGTGTGCGTATGGCTGTCAGATTATTTACTTAACACTAGATGAGACTGCGACTCCTGCATTGGCGAGTATTAAATGAGATTTGTAGAGAAGATGTAGATACTTCTAGATCTTCTACGTCTATTAATTTTATCTCCAGCATTACGCTGTATAAGGAGACTAGTGTTCAAACACTCCGCTTCCCACCTGTCTATTGACCTATACCTTATATAAGGTATATAATTAGTATTTTTGTTTAAAATTTAATAAATCCTGTTCCAATAAATATAATCCAATAATACCATTCCTAAGCACCTAACAACAATATTTTTATTAAAAGTTTTTCACAATATTCCATAGTAACAGGCCTAGATTACAGCAATTACCGTAGATTACTCTACAGTCTAGGCAGTAGCTGGATGTCTCTGAGCAACTAATAAGCTGCAATTTTGAATGTTACGTAGCAATTTTCAGATTTTTTACCCGAGTTTTTACCCGTTGTATATCAGTTTTCATAGTTATTTTCCTTTAAGCGATCGTCGTGAATTCGTTTTTACGCTCATTATAAGCGTTTATTGGGAAAAATGACGTGATGATAATGTTAGTTCTTTTTTAAAAAAAGTTAAAAAAAATAGATATCAGAGCCTCATTACAGTTTTGACTGGTTTCTAAAAAATAGAAGCAAGATGAAATCTTTCTCTATATAGCCTTTTGTATACATATAATTATATTATATACGGAAAGAAAATCTTGCTTTTGTATTATTTTTAGATTCACAATCTGTATCCCGCACATAACAGAGTAGGCAGAGGGAAGTATGGTGTTAAAATACTTTTTTTTTCTATTAAGGCATTTCCATTCCCTAACATCCGCGGTATTCTGGAGGCATTACGTGTTAAGTGGCGGGACTGAACAATTGAAAATAATCAATATCTCATTTAGAAAACGTATAAATATTTGAACGAAGCGGGACTTGAACCCGCGCCTCCTGGAAACCTATTTATTTTTCTTTCCTAAGTGTGTGTCTTTCCTAAGTGTGTTTCCTGTGTGTGTGTGGAATAACACTTTAAAAATGTTAAAAATATCAATATTTCAATTCCTCGAGTGGAAATGGAATCCTCAACCTGCCGCGTTTATAGTTACACGCTTGTGCCGTTGCGCCACGAACGGTCTTTTCTATTTCGTATCATAAAATTCACGCAAACGAAGGTGCGGGCAACGCTTAGTTTAATCATAAAATACGAGAAAAAACATCATGAAATCACGTCATTACGTTATATAACTGCGTAATTTTGCTTACATATATATATTTGATTAAATATTTCAGATATGTTGAAACCAAAATGAACACAATAGGAAAGTCACAAAGCAGACATAATAAATATACATTTGTTTACAATAGATAGTGTGGGGGGCAGCGACCTTAATTTTGACGGTATTATCACATTAGCTGGCTTGAAGGTTACACGAACAATGGAATTAAAGCATTTACTTATGAAACTACATTTAGTGGCTTTTCAGTTTGTTGCATATATCTTTTTATAGTTATACGCGGGTAAATGTTATAGATTTTAATAAATATAGATTAAAAAATACAATAAAATGGAAGACTTGTTTTATAAATATTTTTTTAGTTTCACGCTGTATCCCACATAGCAGAGTAGACAGGGGAAAGAGGGAACCTCTCTCTGTTTCCATTCTTCCCAACGCCACACTTTGCCTTATTGCCAAAGAAATTTGAAATAAGAAATGTAGGAAATCACTAAGACATGATTTTACATGTAACATGAAGAAATCGCAAATAAAGTTGTGGAAGACAACTAGTTTGACATAAATCTTCTTCACAAAACAAACAAACAAAACAATTTCAATTTTTATATTTATATCTAAATATTTACATATTATTATTATTTTAAATCAAATAATAATTTAAATGTCAAAAATAATTAAATACAAAAATAAGCGGTCAGTCAGTCAGTCAATTACAAATTTCACAACATAAATCTTCTACAGTACAAGCTTGATGAATAACCGGTTAGTTTCCTTTCCCCAACTCCGGATATACGTCGAATAAGACGAGCGATTAAACTATAATAAACGATAAACGAAAGCTATACGGAGAGATAATTTATAGCATTGTGCTTCCGGTGGAAGCGAGCCTTAAATCATTGAGCTGTACTCAGCTATTTTAGTAGAGAAAATTATTTCAGCCATATTTCGTGATGTGGCTGTTATTTGACAGGAGTAATGTTTCATAAAATACATGTTTATTTTTGTTTGTATCTATATTTTTTTATAGAATATAAAAGAGAATAGAATAAGTAGAACTTAAGATTCAAGGCGATTCGGTTGTTAAAAAATATTAACAGTTTTTTTTTATAAAATAGGTATTTCTAGCGCGATAAATGTAGAAGAAAAGAGGAGACAACTATCCCAATATAGCAGTAATTTTTAAAAACTATATATACCTTTAAATACAGATAAGATAAGCGATTCTTATCTTTTTTTGGTTAAATAAATAGACTTCTCATGTAGGGCCAAGTTGTATTTTTTAAATTGCCGAATACTTTGTAAAAACTAAAAACTATGGTAAAAACATTAATTAAACAACGCTTGTGCTTTAATATATATAAAATAAGAAAAAGAAAAGAAAAGAACACGAAGAATAACGAACAACAAGCCTACACACAAAAAAAAAAACGAGAAAGACGAGAAAGAAAATTATGACGTACACACTTTCTTACAATGACAGACAGATCTGTAATGTGGAGACTGTAGACATGTTGACTTGTCAAATGAACACAGTTTCTATATATAGTACGGTCGACAAGTCGTGGCCGCTCTGAAGTTATATTTTCTTTTGCATATTATTCATTTGGGAATAAAATAAACAGAAGTAAAAAATATTCTAAAATAATTTCTACGCAGCCGCCTACATCTATCTTTAGGCGGCCAGGACTCGTCGACCGTACTGTAATATACCGGTGACCGCCAACACTGCGCGCTCGCCGCCATGCCGCTGTGCGCACCCACACGCTTATTTTATTTAAACATATTTGTTGAAACGTGCTCGAGTAGACGGAGTATTTTTAATTGTTTATTTTGATAACAAGTTATTTAGTTTTATTATTTAATTTTAGACGTCCTCGAGGAGTTCCAAAATCTAGTGAAAAAGCGTTTGATGGTGGTTAACAGTGTGGTTGATGGACACTTAGAAAAATAACGTGTGTTGTTATGTTTTTTTTTTAAGAAAAAATTAAGAAGAGAGTACAATGAGATGTCTCTTATCATTATCTGTCCCTGATTTAAAATTTCTAACTAATCGGTAAATATGTGAAAAAAAAAGATTCTTTGTCACTATATTGTACTAGTATTGATATGAGGCGTATCTTATTTAAGCGATATTGGGGTCATCTTTCTCGCCTACCGAACGATTCTAGTAGTCAAGATTTCCACTCGAGCTGTTATTGAAGAGTATTTGTTGTACTACTGTAGTTTCGTTTAACTTGACAAATCCCACACAGTTTAAAAATACATAAAAAAAAAGTTAAGATAAAGTGCCTAGTCACTATACCCACATAGATACATCTTGTAAAATTATCTTTTGCTTAAAATGCTTTTTAATTTTTTTTATACAAATTTGTGTATCTCCGTATTTATTTTTAGTCAAATATATGCGAATTTTCTTCAAAAACATAACATCCAAACTTCTGAAACTATATATTTTTTAGAAAATCCGATTTTAGTTAAGTGTTTGAAACTGTCATGAGTTAATTCCTATCTCCCAGTGCAGTGGTTGCGGCTTCAAAACTCACACAGCGGAATGTATCCATTATTTAAATGTTAAAACACACGAGACTGGTTTCGTCATCAAATACGCATCAGAAATAATCATTGAGATTTGTTTCGACATTCTTTCTGGTTACCAAAACGTGTAAATATTGTGTTGAATATATGGTTGATTTTACATATGCCTTCTTAAGATTACAACGGGAAAAAATATGTTTTAAAACCTTAAAACTGTTTCTATAGAATAGGGCGGGGCTAGTTGAGCAATTTTTTACTTTAATCGATAATAGAACCTCAACGAATAAAGTTCAAGTTACTTTTCTTACGTACTAATGGAAACATGAGGCCAGTTGTGGCGCAGCGGCACAAAGTGTGACTGTAAAACCGACTGGTTGTGGGTTCGATCCCCACTCGAGGCGATGAAATGTTTACTTAAATTTATATTTCCATTTCTGCGCTCTGGTGTCAAGGCAAAGCGCGACGTAGAAAGTGGGGAACGGAGTGTCTTAACACTAGGTTCCCTCTGCCTACCCTGCTGTGTGCAGAATACAGCGTGAAGCTGATTTACAACTATGAAACAATTTATTTCAATATTAAATTATAAAGGTCATTTACCTCTAATAAGTGACATTTTAAAGCTGCGATCGATTAAATATAAATCGGTAGTGCTCAACGGACCCCGTAGGTGAGGTAAGTTGAGTAAGAGTATGGAACAAATAGCCGAGCTATGGCTTAACTATTAATTAAACAGTACAAAGTTGTTATTTGATAATTAATGTTTTATTAAAAAATGTTTTAAAGATAAATAAGACTAATACAAAATCATTTTCTTTTAAATATTAAACACAAAAATATAATCTACTGAAAACTAAATATATTTTAAGCATTTTATTGTTTTTTAAATGGAAGTTTTTTATTGTTTATTAAATTTAACTTATTTTCTTACTATAAAATGAAATATAAAATCAAATTATTAGGAAAAATCTTTTGAGTCATCGTTACAATAGAAATGTAATAAAATTGCATCGTTGGTAGCAAAGTTTTGTGTTTAAATAGAAACAAAGTCGGGGACTGACTGACATTATAAAATCCTCTTTGACCCATCAGTAGAACGCAAGACTTACGTTACTTTCTTTTTCTTACAAAAAAAAAAAAAAAATCATTAGGTATAAATTGTATAAAGGCGGTTAGCATGTTAACGATGTAACAATTTTTTTCCGATACAAAAATACATATAGTTACGCATCAATTATTTTACGTAGAACAACAGCCCTAAGGCAATTGAAATGTTTAAATTATAAAATCTAATTAAAAACGAGGGTTACAAACTAATACATATACATACTTTATAACCTGCTATCTATATATATATATAAAAGGATTTGTGCTGACTGACTGAGGTAAGACGCACGCAGAGCCGTAACCGCTGATGGTAGAAACGTGAAATTTGGGTAGATGTTTATTTTCATATTCTGGACATCCACTAAGAAGGGAATTTGAAAAATTTTAACCATAAAGGGATGAAATAGGGGTTGAAAGTTTGTATGGAAAAAAATTTTAATCTGCACCGATTTTTATAAAATTTGAAATTCAGACTCTTAAAAATATTTCATTGAACACGTGTTTCATGGTTTTTAAGAAATCACCCCCTAAGGGTTCAAATAAGGGGTTGAAAGTTTATATGGAAAAATCTTTAAATTGCCACCGATTTTTATAAAAATTTAAATTCAGACTGTTAAAAATATTTTATTGAACACGTGTTTCATGGTTTTTTTAGAATTCACTCCTAATAAGCGGGCGAAGCCGCGCGCGCCGTCTAGTATTTTATAAATAAAATTATACATATGCTATTTTTTCTATTATGTAACATAGTTTGCCTACTAATTAAATTACCCTACCCAACATCGAACCCGTACCGCTTACTACTAAGTCATATCACAAATTACACACCTGTGCATGGGCTGTGTCCTCTGCGTATACTGCGCCATGTGCCAGCCGGCATGGCTAGCGGCGCGCGCGCATGCCCGCCGCGCTACCTCGCCATGCCACTACACTACACACACCACCACACTGCACCACCACCGATAACCTGTTGAAAACGAATAGTAGTTTCACTAAAAAATAGTTAATTATTATAAAAACAAAAAATGGGGAGTCTACGCCTCCTATTCCAGACTAATTTAGTACCCAATTCAGATTTTTAAAAATAAGAAAGCTTTATATGGAGCTGAAGACAAGGCCGTGTCCTGTTAAATATATCCAGATACGTCCATGTAGTTTAATTATTTTAAAAATATATTATTATTTTTATTAATCTGACACTACCACAATTCTGATGAATTTTGACGACACCACACAATACACACATGTAAATGGGTGCAAAGTTCATTAAATAATTTTAAAATTAAAAAATTCTCCGCTAGCAAGGCTTCAAAGTAAATACAATGACTATTAACTAAGCTAATTTGCGACTTGGACCTAGCTCATGATACACGTATAACTTTAATAAACAAAATAAGTAAATTTATGATGCAGGCCCGGCACTTAAAATTTTCCTTAAATAATGTTTTTTTTAATCAAGACATTATGACAAGACATAATATCTAGACATTATATCAAGACATTATATCTAGACATTACATCAAGATATTTATATGAAGACATTTCTTCAAGACATTTAATTAACTGATATTTTTCTAAAACTACTTTTTATTGTTTGACTTTTTTTACTACTATAATCAATTTCATTTTATTATAATACGTTAATCTTAATGTTATTTATACCACTTTCTTTTTTAGTACATGTTGTGATTGTCTTTAATTGGAAAAACATTTAGTCTATAAATAGATCTCGATGTAATTTGACCATGTTGTAATGTTTCTTCTGTTGACGATCCTAAATAAATAAATAAAATTAATTAATAGCTAAATCTAATTTTCGAATTTGATTGGCTTAACCTTAAAGATATTTATATATTACAGATTAATGTATTGCAATAAAGAAATATACGAAAAAAAATTATGACACCATGCTTAATTGTATTCCCAAAAATCGAACTAGTAATCACTATATACATACCTAACGCTGATATAAATACATATACAAACAAGCCCATCGCACGACATGATCGTCATCGATAAAAAGCCTAATGTAGATTAAAACCTAGTATTTGATCATTACCGCCATTAGACTACAAGCTATATTTACTCTAGCTTTATCTATAATTACGCAGCTGCGTATAATGTACGTCAATATTATGTCTGGACTTTCTTCCTTTGTTGCTTTTAATTATATTATAAATTTTGTGTTTAAATTATTTAAAATATTTATTAAGCGTGGCGCTGTATCTCGCATATAACAGGGTAGGCAAAAGGATCCTGGGAACCCAGTGTTAAGACACTTTGTTCCTATTAACAACAACCACGTTTACAGTAAGAAACCTCTGCCACGTTTACAGTAAGAAATATATATATCATGTATAGCAGTTATTATTTAAGATACTTATTAAGTTATTATATTATATTTTCATAACTTGTGTAAGTGTTGTTTTATTTTTCAGTCAATCCCCAGTCAGCCCCGTGCCCATGGCACCCGGGCACCTTATGGTGGCCCCGAATGTACAGAGTAACCTCAACGTATAATAATTTATAACTTATTACTACTATCCAATTAACCTTATTAATTCAGGTGTGCCCAACAGCCGTAAAATATCTTAAGTTCAGTTTCCTCTTTACAAATATAATATTAGTAACGTGAAAGCTATCACCAAAAGTATAATATAAAAAGTTATGCGCTTAAGCATAATTGGAAATACACAATATTTTCTAAATATAAAATGATTAGAGTCCAGACTGATATAAGTAAAAACTAAATAACCTAAAGAAACCTGATAAGTTGTTTTATGTTGTAATCAAATTAGTTACCTAATTGATTACTGGACAGCAGCTTGAGAAATATACTGAGTAACAACTTTTTGCTAATTTACACTACAGCAGTATATAATGAGACTACCTTTTGCCCGTGACTTCGTTCTCTTTGTATATTGGAAATAGCGAAGGCCAGTCGTGAAGGGACGGGTACGATTAACACGCAATGCCCTTAGAATTGTCTTAACATTAGGTTCCCTCTGCCTGCAATATTATGTATAAGATACAGCGTATAGCTATGTATGACTCATGATACAATCTACGCACCCGATGTTCTCGGACCGCGGAGTTTAATATGATTTGGTTGAGGATGTATGGAAAGGAGTAACCTAGTGTAATAAAGTTCGAAAAGATTTCTTCGAAAAGAGGCAATCTATCACAAAAAAATATCCATCCCAATTAATAGTTTCCGAGATCAGCTAATATGAAATAAATAAGTATTGATGATATATTATGCTTGTATATTAGTAAGAGCAGATACAGAAAGTGAAAGTAAGTGATAAATCACTGAAATTTCAGTCTAAATAAATCTTGTTCCAAATTGGGTCATTGAATATTTAGTATTAATAGAAGTGAAATTCGTATTTTTTACAATATGTATAATACATAAAATAACGAGACAAGTACGCGCCAGAGTAGATTTAAATACATTGCCTTGCATAAAACTAAACGAGACAATAATACCGTGATCTGATTCAGCAAGAAATTTGGGTCTTATAATTGATAGCTATTTATTGGTTCGTGGTCTGCGGACATTAACGTAATCTCTGTCTTCTTCGACTTCGACATCTTCTTTCGTACTAAAACCACTCGTGCTAAATCTCTACTTCTGCCCTTCTTAGATTACGCGGATGCTTGTTATCCTGATTCTAATGAGGAGATGCTCGACAAACTTGACCGATTTCAAAATATGTGTATTCGTTTTATCTTCAATTTACACAAATTTGACCACGTGTCTGATTTCCGTCGGCAACTGAATTAACTTCCTATTGAGTTTACGCCGTAACCTGCACATTCTCTCTATTCTTTTTAACATTTTAAAGTTATTCTCTCCACCTTACTAGCGTTTTTTGGCATTTAAAAGTGAAAGAATTATACGCTTCTGTGTCACTCTAAGAAAGCTTGAGTTTCCTATATTTAATATCTCTTTCTATAAAAAATCTTTTACAGTTTAGGCAATCCGTCTCTAAATACTTATAAATTCACTTTTTCTTAACCTCAGAACAGTATTACGCTTTGTCTTTTTCTTTATTATCTTAACTTTTCTTATTGAAATCCTTTATGTAATTGTATATATTTATATTTTTGTATGTTAATTTAAGTATAGTGTTTTTTATATTTATGTAGGTATAGTAATATTAATTAATATTAAGTATATTTGTATGTAAGTTTATTATTATAAACGTAGTAATTAAATACCGCACCCGAATCGTTTCTGTTCAGATCTCCTACATTCAAGGGTTTCTGGTAGAGATCTCTATTAGAGATAAGTTGTTTGTTGTACACATTCTTTCTGTTATTATATGTTTTCTGTACTGTCTATCGTGTAGAGGAGGCTATAAGTTCAAAACTTACTCGAACGATCATAAAAGACGCAATATTCATACATCCAATGAATCATCGAAGACCAAAATTGAAGCCAAACACAATTTACCACATAAAAACTCTATATAACAATAATAAAAAAAAATGTAACTGTCAAAATAGCATCATAAAACGATATAACGTTTGCCAAGTCAAAACTTTGTAAATAAAAGGGTAGGCATATAATATAATATAATATAGCGTACGTTAAGTTTGGCGTGCCTCGTTTCGCAATTTCGCTATTCTTACGAACTTGGCACCATTTTTGTATTGAATATTTTTGATTGGATAATAAATATTGACTGCTATGTCGAAATAAACGCCGTATCTATTGGAACTGTTAATAGAACATGTAAAAGAATCATAGCTAAAAAAATATTTTAATTGTAGTAACTATTAAATTATAATACTAAATAAAAAAAAAAAGGTAATATAATAAAAAATAGTTGTTGGGGTTGATCACAAATTAGGTTAATGTATAAACATTTTCATTTCTGCGCTATAGTAAAAAGAAGCAGCATTGAGTTTCCCACTCATTATATAATATATTGAATTCTAGTGAATAGAAGAAAACGGATTGTCTTCACTCTGGGTCCCCACAAAATACACAACAGCGTAGGGCGGAGGGAACCTACTGTTAGGACGTTCCGATCCCCACTTTCCGAAAATTCGATTCGATTGTGTCGAATTCTAAGGGCATTGCGAGTTGCGGAACATAACGCCGCAAGCAAAATACTTTTACCAATGACAATTACATCCAAAATAATCATGAAGTCAGACACAAACGTGAGCGCCACGTCGGCATGGCATTCGTAAGAAACGTATACATTATTTACTATTGTAATTTCCTCTTTCAGCTAGTTGGCAACGAGCTATCTAGCAAAATGTCTTTGTTTTGTTCTAGACAGATCTATAAGAAACCTTAGTACACGAACAACTAAGTGCAGATATATAATATATAAACCTTTTTTTTTTCAGCTTTATACTGTATCCCGCATGTAGCAGAGTAGGCATAAGAGTCTAGTATTAAGACACTTCGCTCCCCACTTTCTGCAGAATTCTACCTGGAGGAGCTTAACGCCGCCCTTTACCTTTACACTAGAGCGAAGACATGAAAACATTAAATAATTGAGTTCCTCGAACGGGAAACGAACCCACAACATGTTTGTTTGTTTGCTTTTAGAGTCGCACGCATATGCCGTGTATGTTGAGTTCCGCCAGTCAATACACAACACCTCCAGAAATCGGCGGAAATTGGAAAGAGGAAGTATCTTAGAGGGAAACAGAGTGTCTAACACCAGATTCCAAGATAACCTGTGCCTGAAATAATATGTGCGAGGTGCAGCTTCACGTAACTAGAGAAACTAAATAACATTTTTTACATTTTATATTTAAATCTAGATTGATAATATGTATATATGTACTCGTATATACAAGTTGAAACAAAGGTGATTTAAATATATTTCAAAGTAAACTAGCTCCTGCGTACTTTACAGAGATAACATCTGCGCCCGTTCCGCCATTTTATTAGAGCGGTGTTGCTATAAAACACTTTGTACTTAGCGTTTAACGTAATTTCACATTTCCTTGCCTCTTTTTCATTGATAACGATTTATTGAATTTGGATCCTCGCCAGACGCTGTGTGGGGTTTATGCCGGAATGCTATTACGAAATTGTATGTATATACTTACCTACCTACCTATCTATATACACATTTATATCTATATACTTCACACTAACTGTTATCCGCGGCTTCGCCTGTGTGTTCAAATTGTAATAACTGTGGCCCGTATTTTAAAATCGCTCTCAAGTCTGAGATCTATCTTGAGATGTCGTTTTCATTCATTTTTGAAGAGCCTAAAACTGTACATTTTCAGCTCGTTCAGAAACGACTTTGATGATATGATGATGATGGCCTATAATAAATAGCCTTTCTATAAAAGGACAAAACAAAAAGATTGTTTTAATTCGAAATATGTACAGATAATATATTCTATTTGTGAATTGTTTAGAACAAAACTTTTTTTACGGTATTGTTAAAATTCTAGATCCGACTAATTTGATAAGGACCAAAGATATTGGAAGTATTATTCTGCTCTTCTCAATTAAAATAATGTATTAAGTATATATCCAGAAACACCCACCCAAAATACATTATTCATAAGTATAACCTAATAAATAATACCTAACTCATTAAAACGACTTTAACTGTATGTGTTAATGTATATAAAACATAATACCTTACAATAAAACAAATACCGAAGTATATATATAGCTATATGATACAAAGCAAATATATTGAGTGAACTTTTTTTACAGGGTAGGCAGAGGAAACCTAGTGTTAAGACACTCCGTTTCCGTCAAGACACTTCTGTTCTGTGTTTAGTTACTATGTCAATATCACTTTGTATGGAGAACAACATAATAATATTTACGGTAAAAAAGAGAGAATATTATGTAATAGGAGAATAAATGTTAGTAAGAGATCCAGTTATAATACTGTCTTAACCTATTAAAGATAATTTATTAAAATACTTCCGTTACTGAGTGACTGGCAGATGAGGCACAGCCAAAACTATTATACTTAGAAAGTTGAAATTTAGAAAATGTAGATATGTAAGGGATCACTAGGAAAGAATAAGTGGATTTTTTTTCAAAAACGGAAAATAACCGGATTTTATGTCTGGACTAATATATTATAACATAAAGAATAAAAGGAAAATTATTTTACTACAAATATATTTTATTATAAATGTAGTGAA
The DNA here is from genome assembly GCA_013421005.1 of Heliconius erato x Heliconius himera. Classification (NCBI taxonomy): domain Eukaryota; kingdom Metazoa; phylum Arthropoda; class Insecta; order Lepidoptera; family Nymphalidae; genus Heliconius; species Heliconius erato x Heliconius himera. The sequence continues at coordinate 51,718 of JAATLQ010009803.1, forward strand.
TGAAACTATAATAATATAATATTAATAAAATATAATTAAAATCACACTTAGCTTAAATTAATTTATTATAGGGACGTCCCGTGATATCGTGATCACGTTATAACCTAAAAACTTAAAGGAATGGTTTTGTATGGAATTAATTCTTACTTTTAAATTCCAAACCATAATATTTCTTTAACTACTATAACTATACGTAAAAAGCCTTTATTAAACATTTCTTTAAGATTTTTATGTATTTATATGTAGATACGAGTATATGTAACGACAATTTGTGGTAAATCGTCTTTTTTAGGTTATGTATATAGAAATTGATAGAGCAGTTATTTCGTATTATATCTTATATTTAATACAGATTTTTCTAAATTTAATTATATCTATATGAACTTAGTATCATTTCAATTTAAATTTTACCAAGAATGTTTAAATACAATACACATTTTGATTATTAATAGGTGTTTTGGTAATTCAAAAGAAAATTACGATTACAAACTATTCTTTTCCGTTATTTGTCCTCTTATAGAACAATTGACGTGTTTCACTTGAATTTATTAAGTACTTTCCAATATAATGTATTTTATAATTCACACAAATTTCACTTCGATACGATAATTTCTTGTTCTTTCTACCCAATATAACAAAGAAAACGGTTAAAAACATACATTTATACTGTGTTTATTATATTTTAAGAATTTTAGTTAAGTTTCATAATGTTCACCTACCTACTCCGTGTTGAGAATATAAAAAAAATATAAATTTTAAGCGATTTAAATAGCGCAAGCTAACATTTATATACAAAATTTAATCATTCACTATTTTATTACCATGAAATATACTCGAAATTATATTAAGGAACTAGTAACTTATTTCAAAAGGTCTTGATGGAACTATTGAAAGGCAGTGAGAGGCTGGCGTCATGGCCTTGCCAGCTAGAACTGTAGGCCTAAACGTGAACGGCTCGGCCCGTTTCTTTGCAACTCGGATAATTTGAATGCTGTTTGGCCTGGCCGAGGACCAAACGAAAATAACCACTGCTAAGCTGATAAGGTTATCGCCTTACATAACCCGGGTTGCTGCACGTGCACCAGTCACCGACCCAAAGGTTCCTAACTGGCTCGCCTACTTTAACGAGGGCAATCTTTTACGCAGTTACTCACTCTGTTAGAACGTGCTAGGGAAAGTTACGGTGGAAAGATACTAAACTTTTTAAACTGATTCTATCGTAGTTTAACCGCGTAGAAAGATTATTGATGGACAGTCACCACTCACCTTTAAGCATAAATCCTCGGAAGAGCCCTCCAAACGGGATTCGACACCGTACTCACACGCGCGACACGGACTCGAACACGAAATATGCACTTCGAACACAATAATTTCCAGAACGTATTGCGCAACACAACCCCGCTCAGTGTCGTCGTAGAACACGAGACGTCCTCACGTTAGCTGACACGTTTGATGTTTTCGAAAAGTCCATTGAACCGTTTCGGTCGAAATTTACGTCCAGCGAAATTATAAGTACGAAGTGGCATCGGTGTACATAGCCGTCGTGCTGGTTCCGCGCGCGGCCGCCAGGAGGCGCCGGGCGCGCGGGCGGGGTGCGGGGCGCCACGTCGCGGGGCGCGGGCCGGGGCTGTGGCGGGCGTCGGGCCGCGGCGGGCGAGCGGCGGCTGGCGGCTATGTGCAGGCGGTTGTTTAGATGCGAGGAGTGGAGCGAGGAGCCCGCAGCCCGGAGACCGGCCCGGCGTGACCTTTGGACCGCGCGCCGCGGGTGGCGACGCGGGGGCGGCGTTGCCAGCGCGCGGCATTCGGGCCCACGTTGCCACGCATTACGACAGTCCCGTCAGCGGTCCTCGGGGACCGGAGACCCTCGCTGCCAGCTACCTGCCTAGCCCTGCACGCCCACGCCTCAGTGATAATAAAATTATGCACATATTTTCGTCCACATCGTCAGGTTATATCACGCAAAAATGGTTGAGTTTGTGCGAATTAGTTAAAACGTGAAAAATACAGTAGCATGTGATTTACAATGGTTACCTACCTATTTAATTATGACGTGTGGTCTGTCTTTTTCGTGTTTTCAATTTGAGTGTTTGTACAAAAAAAGTCGTCGACGTTCCGGTGTAGTAGTTTCTAGAACTTGATCACATTAAAATAATATTATGTACACATTAAATCGTACTAACCTATACAATACAAAAAATACCTTAGTATATTCATGAATTTATTTAATAATGATCTAATTTCATATGTATATAATTCGATAATTATTAATACACCACGTTATTCATATTTACATTAAAATAGGTACAAAATTATTATGTTTGATAACCTTTAATCAAAAATTAATAATTTATTTACATAAGTATATGTATATTTGTTCATGAATTTTAGCTTTGCTGTGACTGCTGCGAGTAAGTATCGTACGTAAGTATACTACTAGGTACAACTTACCTATTTTCTAGATTTAAAGAAAATATAAAGAAAAATATATTATGACTTTCCATATTATTTTTGTATATTCAAACAGCATCAGATGCCAATAAATTAATTTAGCTTTTATAACATTTATTACTTAATACTTGTAAACTGCCACTTTATGGCGCCAATTCAAATAATAAAAGTAAAACTTATTAGTTAGGTATACAGATTACAAAATGATTTTTCTTTTTAAATTTTTAACTGCTTAGACATAATGTTATGCAGTCAAACAAAATGATTGATTTTTTTTTTATTTTTTACGTTTAATTTTTTGGTGGTAATTCTTACTTCTTTAATTCTTTGTTTGGGGTGTACAAGACACCCTGGCCGGCCGGCCCTGCTCCACTATTACACCCATGTCAAGGCTATAAGATATTATTAAAATTAAAAATAAAGCATTTTCTTAACATTTGTAATGTTCAATTAGAAACTATGAATATTATAAAATATATTTTTAGAACATTTTGATATATAAGAATTTTAATTATCGTTCCTCGTTTGTAGCCGGATACTAATCATTTTAGTACTTATTTTTAATTAAATTAATTAAATCAATTAATGGTGCCGGTCTAGACTAGGGAAAGAAAAATTACTTCAGTTTACACATACATTATATATCCATTTAATTATAATAGATAAAAGACATAGTGACTCATATATGGAACTCGGCTGTCGATTTATTTCTTGATTCAAAAGGACTCATTATAGTATTGCTTTGTGGAATTGATTGATGTATGATTGGGATTCGTGGGACTTAGTGCAGTAAAAAATGTCTAAGGTTACCTTATTTATAATATGTATTAATATTTGTTATATATTATTATTGAGACTAGTGTGGCGCATTGTAAATGCGACAAGTATATGTTCGGTTTCCACTCAAGGATTTAATATTTTCTTTTTTTCGCTCTGGTGTCGAGGCAAAACACGTTGTTTTCCGGCATTCAATACTTAATGCCTCCAGAATTCGGCGGAATATAGGGAGCGGAGTGCCTTAACACTAACCTCCCTCTGCCTACCCTACTACATGCGGAATACAGAGTGAAGCTAAAAAATAAGGAAATAAATAATGCTTGTAAATATCTTTTAATAAAGTACCTACATTTCTCTTTGCTTATTAATTATTATTAATTAACATAAAATTTTCATTAAGTTCCGGCTCACTTCCGCATTCTGAATATTTATTGTTTATAGCACGCGAAGGTTGCAGGTTCAATTAACTGTACTTTTGCAAATTTTAGTCATGGTTAAGAACTGGGAAGAACAAGTACCTATAGATATTATATTGGTTTTATTTTTAATACTTAATCTATAGGTTAGTTGTAGCGCAGGGTCACAAAATGGGACTGTAAACGCGACTGGTTGTAGGTTCGATCCGCACTCGAGGAAATGAAATATTTATTTAGATTTCTATTTCTGTTTCTTCGCACTGGTGTCGAGGCAAAGGGCGGTGTTGGAGTTCCGCCACTCCACACGCAATGCCTCCAGAAGTCGGCGGAAAGTGAGGAACGGAGTATCTTAATACTAGGTTCCTCCTCTGCTCCTCCTCCGCTCCAAAGTGAAGCTGATAAATTTTTTTTTATTTATTTATAAAAACATGGAACTTATTAATTTATTGATAAATATTCAAGAACATACACATAATTTGTATATTTGTAAAATATGAATTTTAAACATTTTATGTCAATATAGTATTTAACTTTATTTAAAAACATGTTTTTAATTTAGTTTAGGTTTTTTTTATTACAATAAGATAAGATATAATGATGAATTAATTAATGCTTTACCTAAAATAAAATATGCATGATTGCAATAATAAATGCATTACAATCATCCTTACTTACAAAACCAATTTAAATACCTAGAAAATTTATGTTGATTTTACAAATATACCAAACGCCTAGTACTTCTAATTTGCTTAGAAACATAATTGACAGTGGTTTTGAATCAAATAAATTATATATTTTTTTTTAATTTCAAAAAACAAAAGGTTATCATGTCTAACAATCTAATTCAATTAATTATTTACATGTTGCTTTATTTCACAGGATATTTTTTTTACTGTAATTATCTTGACATGGACGATGTAATCGCTAATATTTAATAAATTATGAAAGTATTAAGTTAATTAAAATTATCCAACTTGAATTAAACGAACAAGCTATTTCTAGTTTGTAATTAAATTTTAGACATGATTTATTATGCTGCTGTGTAACGAATGAGCAATACCTATCTGTTGGCTTGCCTCATTATTTAAAAAAAATCAGCTTCACGTTGTATCCCGCACACACCAGGATAGGCAGACGGAACTTAGTGTTAAGACACTCGTTCCTCACTTTCCGCCGAGTTCTGGAGGCATTGCGTGTTGAGTGGCGGAACTTAACGCCGCGCTCTGCTTCGACACTAGAGTAAAGAAAGGAAAATATATATGTAAATTGATATTTCATTTCCTCGAGTGGGGATCGCGATCCACAACCGGCCGATTTTACACTCACACTTTGTGCCTCTGCGCTGGCCTCATTTACTGGCCTTATTTATTAAATGAAAAAAAATCTATATAAATATGTAATATAGAAATATTTTCTCAGTGCAAAAAAATGTGCAAAGGGTTTGAATTTTTTATCTGTATTAATTTAGGGCGTGCACAATGTTTTTGGTTAAAAAAAAGGTAAATGTCAAAAGTTTTTTTTTAATAATAAACTTATTTTGTGTTCACATAAAATATTTTAATGGTAAATATAATATGTGTAATTGTAATACATAAAACACGACGTCTGATTTAACTTTCTTTCTTTCTAATCTTCCATCCAAAGTGCTCACGATATAACTCAAGTGTGGTTTTAATAAAAAAAAATTGTAGCTAATAGCGAATATTGTGAATCCGTAAGACATCAATACTAAATATTATTTTATTTTCATTTCTGTACCTTTACGTACGCTTGTCTGGCGCAAGCTAGTCGTGGCACTGGCACAAGCCGGCAATTGTAAGAAATGAAATATTTTATATTTTCGCCTTTCGGTCTGGCAACTAGTTAAACTGTTGCGTTGAGTTCCTACACTCATCCACAAAAGTGACTTAATGGGAACTGAGTATCTTAACACTGGGTGTCCAAGTTCCCTCTACTAATATTATACTTTATGTGTATAACTTGGCCATATACACTCATATATATGAGGCCGGTCGTGGCGCCACGGCACGAGGTGTGACTGTGAAACCGACTGGTTGTGGGTTCGATCCCCACTCGAGGAGATGAAATATTTACTTAAATTTATATTTCCTTTTTTTCGCTCTGGTGTCGAGGTTAAGCGCGGCGTTGAGTTCTGCCACTCAACACGCAATGCCTCCAGAATTCGGCAGAAAGTTGGGAACTGGAGTGTCTTAACACTAGGTTCCCTCTGCCTACCCTGCTGTGTGCGGGATACAGCGTGAAGCTGATTTAATTTAATTTTTAATTTTAACTTGGCTATAATATAACAATTTGGGTCACCAGAAAAATTTATAGATGATTTTGCTATCCCATATCCGCCAAACAATCGACCCTACAGTAAATAAAACGGAATGCTACATTCGCAATCTAATTTAAATTCTCGCGGCATGACTCATTTGACAGTGGAGTGGCCCAGATATGTGCTATTAGTTCTGAGAACCACCTAGATAACCCGCCTTAAATATAGACCAAGACTGTGCGTGCATTTGATTAATTACAACGTTCACGATAGCCAAATGAATGTATTGTTGATTGTGTGTTGAATCGTAGGGTTCAGGTTCGAATCTCATCTATGTATACTGATGTTATAAAACTGGAGTGATTGTTTCTTTGAAAGCGCTAGCCTTAGTTAGAATTTGAAAAAAAAATGTTTTGTCTTCGAACTGTATTCCGCACATAGCAGGGTAGGCTGAGGGAACCTGGGAACCCTATCTGTTAAGACACTCCGTTCTCATTATAACACTTCCGTTTTCTACTTTCCGCTGAATTCAGGAAGCATTGTATGTTGAGTGGCGGAACTCAACGCCGCGCTTTGCCTTGTTACCAGAGCGAGTAAATGAAAATATTAATATTAAACATCGACCAACCTATTTATCTTAATAAATCCGAAAAACATGAAAATGATAAAATATTTTAGTGTCTCCATCATATATTTCTGTACTCCCACCCCAAATGGAGGCATGAACCGTACATACCTGCGTGAATAGCGTTCGCTTAGAACCCGCGGTTGTGTAGTACCTACTACCTATGTACGTACGTACTGACAATGTATTGTGATCGTACAACAAAATAAGGCTTACTTACATACGCACGAAGCTCAACTGGAGCGAGTAACTTTTTTAGCTATATAACGATGTGCCTAGGTATTTTGTCTGTTGAGGCCAGTCGTGGCGCAGTGGCACAAAGTGAATGTAAAACCGATTGGTTGTGGGTTCGATCCCCGCTCGAGGAGAGGAAATATTTACTTAAATTTATATTTCCATTTCTTCGCTCTGGTGTAGAGGCAAGGCGCGGCGTTCATTTCCGCCATTGCCTCCAGAATTCGACAGAAAGTGAGGAACGCAGTGTCTTAACACTGATCTGAGACAAGATTATCATGTGTTAAATTAGTGCTTGTAATTATTTTTACTATTTGCAATTTTTCTCTGATATCAGATTACATTTTTTTAAATTATAATTGTATCTTTAATATAAATATACCCTTTTTACTTAAAAAGACAGCCCTTTCTTTCAGGAATTCAAATTATATTGCACACAGCAGCAGCAGAGAAAACTGGTTTTAAGATACTCTGTTCTCCAACTGATTTAGAGACAAGGCGTGGTGAGTGGTGGAACTCACGTCTACGACAAAGATGCCCGACGAGACGAGACGCTCTCCTCTATGTTGAATTCCACCATTCAACACACAATGGCTTCAAAAGTGGGCGAAAAATGGAGAACGTGTTAAATGTTTTAACACTAACCTTACCTCTGCCTACCCTGCTGAGTGCGGGATACAGCGTGAAACCTTTATAGTAAAAAAATTAGTACATATTTCCGTTTCTAGGTCACTGGGTCTAGTTAGAGAGGACGCCGAGTTAGCAGAAATGTGTTTTAAAATAGTGAAAGATTTATGTTGTTTTTTTTTTCATATTTAAATTGTCAGTTTAAATGGTTTCTGCTACAGTGAACTTTGTTCTTTTGTTTATATAACCTGGTTATTTTTTCTACTGTTGCTAAGAGCTGAATGTACCTGGTTTCTTTAAGTTTTGTTATATTATCTCTGCTGTAGTTTCTACTATCTTTATTTAACTTAATACGTTCAGGCCGTCGTAGCACAGTGGCGGTTGTGGGTTTGATTTCCATTCGTGGGAATGAATTAAGTTCATGTCCTCGCTTTGGTGACAAAGTTGAGTTCCTCCAATCAACATACAATGTCTTCAAAATTGGTTGGTGCGTGGCAAATCATCTTCCTAGTGCAATTTGTGTAATCAGGCCAAGGAAACTGTAATATCTACACAGACAGTTATGGGTTCGATTCCCACTCACGGATATTAAATAAATAATATTATCATTTATTTAATATCCGTGAAGCCGGTCGTGGCGCAGCGGCACGAGGTGTGACTGCAAAACCGACTGGTTGTGGGTTCGATCCCCACTCGAGGAGATGAAATATTTACTTAAATTTATATTTCCATTTTTTCGCTCTGGTGTCGAGGTTAAGCGCGGCGTTGAGTACTGCCACTCAACACGCAATGCCTCCAGAATTCGGTAGAAAGTGGGGAACGGAGTGTCTTAACCCTAGGTTCCCTCTGCCTACCCTGCTGTGTGCGGGATACAGCGTGAAGCTAATTTAATTTAATTTAATATTATCATTTCCTCGCTATGGTAACGAGTTGATTACCGCCACTCAACACGCATTGCCTCCAGAACTCGGCGGAAAGTGGGAACGGAGTGTGTTAACACTAGATTCCCACTACACCTAACTCCTCCTATATACGGGATAAAGCGTGAAACGTGAAAGAAAAAAAAACTTCTGCAGAGTGATTGTTAGACAACACAAAGACGAAACTACTAAACTTAGAAGTTGAAATTTTGGCAATAACCGTATGTAGTTTTAAACTCCGTCTCCAGAGTGCTGAGACGTCGACATTCTAAAATTTTATTATTTTATAACACGACAGTAACCATATGTACATAATAAATTCCATTTTCTACGGAAATAAATAAATGTAGTTTTTGTGACCGTTTTCGTTTTAGTTACGTATTTAATTTTTTTCGTGTTTTATTCAAATCGGCTATAGTAAAACCGAAACAGAATAATGAAATCATAATCTGATGTTTAAAAAAATAAGAATAATAAAACAAATTATATATAAATATAATGAAAAAAAAATATTTAGGTTATTTTAATAATAACCTATATATAAATAAAATCAGACATAGTACATATCAGTTATTTTTATAATATTACTTACTTGTAATAGGTACGAGTAGGTATTGTGTTTCGTGATAGCATTCAATCTTGATCTTCCTTGAGGGTTCCCTTTCGTAATTAAACAACCAGCACTGTACATAGCTTAAGGACAATGTGGCAGAAAATTTTGAATATTATTATAATTATATTATATGATGCCAGTCATGGCGCAGCGGCACGAAGTGTTACTGTAAAATCGACTGGTTGTGGGTTCGATGTCCACTCGAGGAGATGAAATATTTACTTAAATTTATATTTCCATTTTTTCGCTCTGGTATAGAGGCTAATCGCGGCGTTGAGTTCTGCCACTCAACACGCAATTCCTTCAGAATTCGGCAGAAAATGGGGAACGGAGTGTTTTAACATTAGGTTCGCTCTGCCTACCCTGCTGTGTGCAGGATACTGCGTGAAGCTGATTTATTTATTTTATTATTATTATGCATATCGTTGTCTTTATTTACAGATTTGATTATTTTTCAAAAGAATTGCCAAAGTTTCTTGACTTTAGCTTAGAATGGGTTTTTTTTAGCTTTACGCTGTATCCAGGGAGACCGTAAGAACCTAGTGTTAACACACTCCATTCCCATTAATACACTTTCGTTCCCCAATTCCGCCGAATTCTGAATAATTGCGTATTGAGTGGCTGGACTCAACGCCGCGCTAATCCTCTATGCCAGAGCAAGGAAATGGAACTTAAATATCTCATTTCTCCGAGTGGGAATCAAACTCATAAACGTTGCATGACATTTGTCCTCTGCCCCACGACAGCTTTATTGTACAAACACAGTAACAACACACACACCTTAAAAGCATATTGTGTTGTTTTTATTGATTTGTATTAAAATTACTAATAAAAACCAGGTAAAAAATGTAGTTCAACATATTTTAGCCGAGCTATTTTCGTGGTAGGTATTTGTGTAGACAATTGAGACGGTGGGTGGCAGGAAGTATCGCATTTCCTCATTACGTCAGCTTCGGGAGGTCTTTCTTAGGTTACAGTATTTGGCTCACGGGCATATTATTTTTTGCAAGTACCTACTTGTAAAGGTATGTTTATGATTTTTTTTATATTTTTATAATGAATACTATGTATGTATATATAAGTGTATATCACTATGCGTTGGCGTTTTTGTTTGCATTTCTGGTGCTGTCGTTTTGTAGAAGTTAGTTAACTATATATTTAAATAAAATTTTCATTTATATTTTTTTTTTGAAAGAACAAAATATGAAGAATAGGTCAGTTTAAGGGTGGTTGCGGCGCGGGAGAATTAGCTTGCGACTATTAACGCGACCGGTTGTGGGTTCAATTCCCACTCGAAGTAATGAAATATTTAATACTCAAGTTCGGATGAAAAGTGGAGAGCGGAGTGTCTTGTTATTTGGTTGTCTCTGACTATCTTGAAAGCGGTGAGATACAACGTCAAGCTGAAAACATCTTAATTTCGTTTAAAAATATTGCTAAATAAATATAGCTGTATGAAACATCTAAATAAAGATGTATAAAATAAAGTTATGTGTATTTATTAAACTATTATATAAAAAAAATTAAGAAAAACCTTCGGAAAATTTAAAAAAAGGGTATCTCAAGGATTTCGTTCCCGCTTAGTTGATTTGGTTCAACTCCGAGTCGTTCCGTGACCAAGATGGCCTATAGAATTGACTTCAAGCTGTTCCACTTGCCAACAGCTCATTGCCAAATAGTGAAAAGCAACTTTGTTCTTTACTATGCCTCGTCAAGTGTTTTACAACTATAGAAGTCTTGTGTGAACTGCCAATAACTTTATTTATAAATCAACTACCTAAATAGTGGTAGTTCAATATTTTTTTAGAAAACGTATATAAAATTGATTGGATAGCGGGATTTAAATCCGCATCTCTTAGAAACCATCCAAGTGCTCGACTACAATGCTATAAGTTATCATCAAGACAGTATCGTAATGAGAACAGAATGTCTCAAAACTAGGTTCCCAGGTTCCCTCTGCCTGCCCTGATAAGTGCGAGGTACAGTGTGAATAGTCAAAGTTCCTGAGACTAGCGTGCTCGACCAAACATACTTTACTTACAGTTGTATAACACTAGTATAGATATCAAAATATTCACGTATAACCTACAACTTTACAATTTGCTATAATTTTTATTCGGCTACACACGCATGTAACAGGATAAGCAGAGGGAGCCTAGTACTAAGACACTCCACTCCCCACTTTCTGCCGAATTCTGGAGGGATTGCGTATTGAGTGGCAGAACTCTACCCTGCGCTTTGCTTGAACACCAGAGAGAAGAAATTAAAATCAAATCAGCTTCACGCTGTATCCCGCACACAGCAGGCAGAGGGAACCTATTGTTAAGACACTCCGCTCCCCACTTTCTGCTGAATTCTGGAGGGATTGCGTATTGAGTGGCAGAACTCAACGCCGCGCTCAACCTCAACACCAGAGCGAAGAAATGGAAAAATAAATATAAGCAAATATTTCATCTCCTCGAGTGGGGATCGAACCCATAACCAATCAGTTTTACAGCACACCTCGTGCCACTGCGCCACGGCTGGCTTCTTAGAGAAGAAATTACAATATTAAATATTTAATTTCCTCGAGTAGAAACTGAACCCACAACTTGCGAGCCAGCGCCACGACTGGCCCCAAATGTTGCTACAAAGTTATATCTCATAAAATATATTCCACATGCACTTCTGCCATTACTCCAAGAGTAATATTAACTTTCAAGACTTATTATAACATTTAATAATAATAATATGTAAATACATTGTGTGTCTCGCCTTTGAAACTTTGTTGTTTGTAGGGTAGTTCCAACTTGCTGGTATACTTCGTCATAGTTATTAATTAATGTTGTGTTTGACTTGTGAATAATAATGTAATGTATGGAGATCAATATGCCAAGTTATTAAAAAAAAATCGGCTTCACGCTGTATCTCGCACACAGCAGGGTAGGTAGAGGGAACCTAAGACACTCCGTTCCCCACTTTCTGCCGAATTACAGAGGCATTGCGTGTTGAGTGACCGAACTCAACGCTCCACTTTGCCTCGACACCAGAGCGAAGAAATGGAAATATAATGTGGAAATATAATTTAAATAAATATTTCGACCCACTCGAGTGGGGATCGAACCCAAAACCAGTTGGCTTTATAGTCACACTTTGTGCCGCTGTGCCACGACTGGCCTCCAAGTTATTAAATTCTTAATTAAAATATTTGTAGGATTTTTTTATATAACTGTTGTTTTATGACAGGATAGGTTGAAGTCGGTCGTGGCGCACATGTGTGCCCACATGTGTGACTTTAAACGTGACCGGTTGTAGATTCGATCCCCACTCCAGGGCATGAAATATTTAATATTTTGATTTCTTCGGTTTGGTGTAGAAGCAAAGCGCGACGTTGAGTTCCGCCACTCAACGCGCAATGTCTTTAGAATTCGGCGGAACGGATAGAGTAGAGTGTCTCTACTACAATCCGGGATCCCGGGATTCAAAAATCCCGGGATATCGGACCAAATATAGGTCTTTAAAATCCCGGTTTTAATTTTACAAGAAACCGGGATTTTCGATATTTTCGGATTTTAGGAAGTTAAAAGTTAGTTATTCGAATTAAAACATACCTGCTATTAAATTCAGGCTTATTTAAGATATACAATGGTACATAACATACATCGGCAAAAGTAAGCGATGAGATTTCCTCAAAATCCGGCATTTTACGACATTAACCGAGTTTGACCGACCCGACTAACGAACCGTATTTTCTCATTGGGCGTCGTTGTTGCGCGTTTTTCTTGCACGTCAGGGTTTGCACACTTTTCTTGCCCGTCGATGTTCCAGGTGTCATTATTGTTTTTCATTAATATGATATATATGTTATAACTAACTTCACGCTTTATCCCTAGCGGGGTAGTCAGAACGGAGCGCCAAACGCTACGGTCTCTACATGCCTCTTTCGCCTCGTCTATTGTCATGAAACTCTTTATACATGCCCTCCGGGCGGTCCTCATGCTTTTTACGTGATTTTCCTCCAGTATCTTTGATACTGTTTTCGAAGGTCAACCGAGAACTCCTCCTACCTCTCTTACCGCTCACTTTTCCATCATAAATCTTTTTTGCCATTCTTTCATCACTCATTCGTTCAACGTGCCCAAACCAGCTGAGCACGTTCTTCTTCATTGTGACATCCTCGCTACTACCTGCTATTCTGTGTACCTCTTCATTGCGGATTCGACCCGCTAAGCTGACTCCGCATATCCTACGGAAAGATCGCATCTCCACGGCATTCATCTTTCTTTAATTCTTCTTCTGTAATACCAACGTTTCGCTGCCGTTATACGGCATTGTGTACGGCCAAAAGCGCAGTTGTGCTGACGTTTCGCCATCTCATCAATGCAACCAAGGCTCCGTTAACCTTGTTACCGGCAGCAATACGCCTTTCCACATCCATCTCGTATCTTCCATCTCTACTGAACATACTTCCCAAGTATACCACTTCATTCACTTGTTCTAATATCTTTCCATTTACACTGATCTTGCATTCCATCCTTTTTTAATCTCTTTCAAAAATCAGAACCTTTGTCTTATTCGCATTGAGGCTTAGACCATTATATTCACACCCTTCTTTCAGAGTGGTGACCAATGCCTGCAACTCGCATTCTAATGATGCAATAACCACTGCATCATCCGCGTACAGCAGG
>JAATLQ010009806.1:0-11726 GCA_013421005.1 Heliconius erato x Heliconius himera
TTTATTAATCAAGAAAATATGGAAAATTACCTCGTTATAAACTCTCAATCTCTCTCTTCGTCCTCAGAGAAAAATATATAATATTAAACATTAAATTTAATTATACTTATCAAACATTAATTATACTTACGTTTTGCATTAGAAAATAATTGAAAAATAAAAATCAAATCAGATTCACGCTGTATCCCGCATGCAGCAGGGTAGGCAGAGGGAACCTAGTGTTAAGACACTCCGTTCCCTACTCTCTGCCGAATTCTGGAGGCATTGCGTGTTGAATGGCAGAACTCAACGCCGCGCTTTGCTTCGACACTAGAACGAAGAGATGGAAATATAAATTTAAGTGAATATTTCATCTCCTCGAGTGCGGTTCTTCTTTATATATTTTTTTACAACAATGAACTTTTTGTAACAAGTGATAACCGTGCATTGTGTTACTATTTAAGAAAATGTTACTGTATATAAAAATCATTTTTTGGCGAAACAATAACATAATTTTACACTTAAGACTCATTATTAAATTCCACACACATTTTCGCACAAAAAACAGATCTTCATTTTTGTCATGTTAACTAAAAACGTCTTCACTCCAAAACGAAAGGTAAGTAACTAAGTAATATGTTCAAAAACATCTCATTTGGCCATCTGCACTGTTATTGCATTTAGAAACAATACATCTACGAAAATAAAATTATTGCATCTTGTTTGCTTTGTATACCACCGCAAAATGTTTATCTATAGTAAAAAGTAGACAACTAATTGATATTTGCCGACTTCTGGTCATAAACCTTGAATAGCGTTTATTATTCGGCATTACTGTCGAAATTTCTTAGAATTTATTTGTGATAACTTAATTTTGTTTATTATAATTCTATCATATATATTTCTTTCAATGCAAATTCTTAAAAGTTGCGTGAGAAAAAAGCGATTGCGGCAACCGTTATCAAAAAAAAACGAGAAAAAAAATCATACGAGCAGAGGACAAAGAGAGAGAGAATATATTGAAATATTATTTTCCATATTTCCTTAATTAATAAAAAAACTTACGCAATAATTGTCGCCCTTCATTATCTTAAGGAAACATGATGTAATTAATACCTTATAATAGATTGATATTTGTAAGCATTTATTTAATTAGATAATTTAGTCGATTTAAAATGATAATTTAAATTAGTATTAGTATTTAGAAAACAGATTTAGCAAAGACTTAATATCATGGGTTCATTATTTCACTTGAAAAATAAGGATGATTTCATATTTAAATAGTTTTTTGTATGTTCTTAATATGATTGTAATCATCATTTAACAGGTAAATATCTAGAATAAACATTAATTTTAAGATTGACCTTCTATTATATAATATTTGAATTTAAAACATAAGGCAAATCGCGTATTTCATCGTCTATTCTCAGTCAAACGGAATCAGAATAAAATATTTCGAATGATGGCAACCTTTGCTTGCGGCAGCCATTTTCCAGGCAACCATGTGCTTTAGTGATGACAAAAAAATAAGCTTTAATTTGATATATAATTCATTAAAAAAACACATGAGTGCAAATATTCACATTAAGTAACCTCTTTAAACCATGCAACCTTGGACTTGCGGCAGACTGAGAGCTGGCAACCATTGTTTTTCCAATTCCTTATGCGATTTTCTTTCAAATGATGTGCGATTCACATAAAAAACATATGAGTGCAATTTTCTCCAAAAACGAGTTACGAAAAACATTAATTAAAGGTGATTGCGGCAGAATTTTTTTGGGCAACCCTAGTGTAATCTATTCTACTATCATGTATCATTCTTAAATATAAGTTTCATTAGAAAATCTAATCCCTACAGTTTTAAACGATGGGATCTCCACCTAAAAAGAAAGACAGACAGTCCAGGTTCGAATTCAAGTAAAGAAGACTTTATTATAGGGGAATACAGTTGAAAATAGAATGTTTGATCGATATATGTAATATGTTTTAAAATCGATTTTGTTAAGTTTAGATTTCATTCGATATTAGTTTCGTTTTATTTTTCTGTTTCTGTTTTTCTGTTTACTATGTACAATTATAGATTGAACATTTTCTATAACTGTATTTTTGTTTATTTTTTATAAAGCGCCACATAACTATAGAACTTAATCGGCAGTATAAACGAAATAATTATTTACATACACATTTAATACATTTTGAGAGGAATGCAGAATGAATCTAGTGATACAAAATTCTGTTCTCTACTTTTTGCTTATTTCTCCTATCATGTAGAATCTAAAATTACAAATCGGCTAACGAGACCAAGAAAACACTTTTAATGATAACATGTATTATATACATGTATGTATAAGCAAGATTTGCCTCTGCCTCTAAGAGTAAGTATATTCTGTAGCTCATCATCTTATCGTATCGTAGTGACCGTTGGGGCACAGCATATGACTATAAGCGTAAAGTAATAGTAATCTTTTTAAATAATGTATAGATAAATTGTAAATTTTCGCAATTACGTAAATAATAGGTACAATACAATGACCAAACCAAAAAAATAAAATAATGACAGCTCAAATATGATTTCGCGGCGTTGAGTTCTGCCACTCAACACGCAATGCCTCCAGAATTCAGCAAAAAGTGGGGAACGGAGTGTCTTAACACTAGGTTCCCTTTGCCTACCCTGCTGTGTGCAAGATACAGCGTGAAGCTTTTTTTTTTTAAATTATGATTTCACTATTACTATTTAGATAGATCATCATGGCACGGTGGGAAAGCGACTGACTTTAAATGTAAGTTCAATCCACACGCAAGAATGCCAAAACTACGCAAAACGCGAGGATTGCAGCCTCGTTTCACACAGTAGTCAGTAAAATTAATTATTTACATATTCGCTTCATTAAACTAGGCGCAGCTTTGAGTTCCACCACTTATCAAGCAATGTACCGAAAATTGGATGAAAATCAAAAACAGATTTTCTTAAATTGAAATTCCGTCTGCCCAGATATACGGAATACGGTGTTAAGAAAAAAAATCTATCGTTTTAATCACAACTATTCAAATTACAGTATTTCACGTATAAAATAAAGCAATGGTCAAGTGATTACTTTCGTCCGTTAAATTTTATTTCTATTCTAATTCGCAAAGCGCGTGTAAACATAAAACATGTATTGTTTTAGTATTGTTTTTTTTTATTGGAATAGCAAATATTTGTTCTGCTGGGATTTCCTCCTTTGTTTACCACCGACAGCTAAGCCATATTTTGTTTCAGATTTAAAACTTTTGTCCTACTGTAGTCTATAGGTATAGATATTCAAATTACATATATTTATGTAATTTGAATATCTGTACTTATTCACTCTGCACAAAATGTGACTGTAAATGCGACTGGTTGTGGGTTCGATCCCCACTGAAGGAAATTAAATATTTATTTTAATGTATATTTCCTATTTCTTCGCTCAGGAGTCAAGGCAAAGGGCATCGTTGAGCTCCGCCACTCAACACACTATGCCTTCAGAATTCGGCGGAAAAAGGGGGCAACGAAGTATCTTAACACTAGGTTGTCTCTGCCTACCTATCTTGTGCGGGATACAGGCTGAAGCAGCATTTAATATGTCTATATAAGTACTATTAAATATTTTAGTTGAATGTTTTATCTAAAATTGATATATCAATTTTAGTATAACCGAGTGTTAAATGTTTTTAAAACGCTAGGTAATAATAAAATTGATGTTACTATTTTCTTATATTTTTAGCTTTACACTATACTCCGCACGTATCAGGGTAGGCAGAAAAAAACCTAGGAACCTACTGTTAATACACTTTCGTTCCTGACTTTCCGCCGAATTCTCGAAGTATTGCGTGTTGAGTAGCGGAACGCAATACCACAATAAGGTATTAATTTCATTAAGTAATAAGCTATTTTTAACTATAAATAAATAAAATTAGTAAAATTCATCATTTCGTTTATTTTATAAAACATAACAATCTATTAATTTATTTTAAAACGAGGTCTCCACTTTAGTTTAATTATTAATAACTTATTTTTACCTTAACATTAGAGATTCATTCTCAAATAACATTGTGTTAAGATCAAGGAGTTTTAATTAAAATATCTTTGAAGTAGAAAACCGTGGCGTAATTTGCTCCTGACATTAATCTGAAACGTTAAAGCGGTTTAACCGAGCCGGGGCACTTTGATTATGAGCTGAGAGCATTCGTGAATGATACGAATAGAATATTTGACGTCAAAAACACTTGTGATTTTCTTTCGTTGGGTTGTAAGATATAGTTGTTGTGTTAGTTTAGTTCTAAATATTTTCTTGATGAGGCCGGTCGTGGCGCAGCGGCACGAGGTGTGCAAAACCGACTGGTTGTAGGTTCGATCCCCACTCGAGGAGATGAAATATTTACTTCAATTTATATTTCCATTTCTTTGCTCTGGTCGTAACGTCGACACGTTAAGCGCGGCGTTGAGTTCTGCCACTCAACACGCAATGCCTCCAGAATTCGGCAGAAAGTGGGGAAAGGAGCGTCTTAACACTAGGTTCCCTCTGCCTACCCTGCTGTGTGCGGGATACAGCGTGAAGCTAATTTTTAATTTTTAAATATTTTCTTACTCGATTACACGCTGTATTCTCCTTATCTGGTCAGCTGAGAAACCTTACTATCAAGACATGCCATTCGCTATTTTCTGTCAAAATTTGAGATATTGTGTTTAATTGAGGTTGTGGATTTGTAGTTTCCATTTCCACTCAGGGAAATGAATTATTATTTATAACTCAACTGAAGATAAAGAATTTATTGTAGTGAGTGGTTTGAACATATTACATATTTGGGAAATCATTATAATGTATTATTTAGGTAATTGTGAAAATTTGCGATTTATCAATTCATATTTTAATATCTATATATATAAAAGGACTTGTGCTGACTGACTGAGGTAAGACGTACGCAGAGCCGTAACCGCTGTGCGTAGAAACGTGAAATTTGGGCAGATGTTTATTTTTATATTCTGGACATCCACTAACAAGGGAATTTGAAAAATTTTAACCCTAAAGGGGTGAAATAGGGGTTGAAAATTTGTATGGAAAAAAAAATAATCTGTACCGATTTTTATAAAATTTAAAATTCAGACTCTTAAAAATATTTCATTGAACACGTGTTTCATGGTTTTTAAGAATTCACCCCCTAATGGTTCAAATAAGGAGTTGAAAGTTTTTATGGAAAAATCTTTAAATTGCCACCGATTTTTATAAAAATTTAAATTCAGACTGTTAAAAATATTTTATTGAACACGTGTTTCGTGTTTTTTTTTAATTCACTCCTAATAAGCGGGCGAAGCCGCGCGCGCCCTCTTGTCTATATATATAAAAGGACTTGTGCTGACTTCATATTCTGGACATCCACTAAGAAGGGATTTTGAAAAATTTTAACTGTAAAGGGATGAATTAGGGGTTGAAAGTTTGTATGATTTTTTTTTTTTAAATCGGCACCGATTTTTATAAAATTTGAAATTTAGACTATTAAAACATTTCATTGAACACGTGTTTCATGGTTTTTTAGAATTCACCCCCTAAGGGTGCAAATAGGGGTTAAAAGTTTGTATGGAAAAATCTATAAATCGACACCGATTTTTATAAAAAAATTAATTCAGACTGTTAAAAATATTTTATTGGACACGTGTTTCGTGGTTTTTTAGAATTCACCCCTAAGGGTGCAAATAAGCGGGCGAAGCCGCGCGCGCCCACTAATATAATATATTACTGTCGTTATATTATTTATTACTTATCACCAGAAAACTTATCAAAGTGCAAAAGCACCTAACAATTGCTTTTCAAAATATCCCACCGTTATATAATATTTCAAAATATAAATGTTTTAAAATGATAATTTACTATTTTTTTAGGTATGTAGGTACCAAGGTATACATCGCAGGGATTAAAGAGAAATGTTTGAATTACATGACATTACTGCCTTCGCACGAAGAAGTTCACGGTCAAATTAAGTTCAACCATTTTAAAATATTTTTAGGACTAGGTAGTAGCTCTGTGTCAGAACGAAGAAATAAAAATATATAAATAATAATTCATTTCCCCGAGTGGGGATCGAATGCACAACCGTCGCGTTACTGTCACACCCTAGTGCCCTTGCGCCACGAGAAAAGTGAATGTAAGCCGTTGTCATTTTACAACAATAATAACAAAAAGTCAGTCAGTAGATACGATTTCTAATTAATATTAAAATCCAATCCGGGCTGCATCTCGTTCCAACGTTAAGTTTAATTTAGTTTGTCCGAGATCCGGTTTGTCCGTATTCGGTGATCCTATTTACTATAAAAACCGAGTGAATTGAATTTTTATTGTTTTAAATATTTCCCCGCCGCTTCAGGAACAATCAGGTCAATAACTTTTTTAATGGTAACAAATGTGTTCCAATTTGCTCTGGCAATGCTTTAGTCGTTTTTTGTGTTTTTTTTTTACTAGTTTTACGCATCCACTGCATTTTATAGTAACCTGACAAAACGTCATTCTGTTTTCTTTGTATAGACAACAAACTCAATATTCAATTTCTGGATAAATGATGCGATTTTTGAATGAAATTGGATATTAAGTAATGGATTTATTTTTAGAGCCGTCGTAGCGCAATGGCTGACTAAAAACGCGATGGTGATCTGTTCGATTCCAGCTTTAAGGTATTCCCCCAATATATTATCCTTTCTTTGCTCTATTAACAAGGCACATCACGGAGTTGAGTTTCTCCACTAGTTTCGCTCTTAATAAATTGTTATATGCGAATATAAAGTGCAGGTCAAAAAGGATCTCTACTATACACTTTATGTCTTTTCAAAAAGTCTCTATCTAGTGGTATAATGATACATTGTTAGTTGATACTAAACGATACTCAGATAGGAGTAAAATATAATGTTTTAAATATAACTTAATATTTAAATTATATTGATCTATGATTGACCTCGATAGTTGTCGCGAGCTGCCAGTAATTATAGCCTGACATTTGTCAGGATTTTTAAGTATTCCGTATTTGGACGACCAAATCGAAATGTTACGCAGATTATTGTTAAGAGAATTAATAACATCAACAATATTATCTACATTAGCATGTTCATAAAGCTGCAAGTCGTCAACATACACATGGTATCGAGAGGTTATAATGAATGTGATGGAGTTAAAAATGTGATTTTCGAGTGAAACAGCTATTGATATAATCACGTATATAATCTATTAATCCATACCTATATTATAAATTCGAAAGTAAGTCTGTCTGTCCGTCTGTCTGTCTGTGCCGCAATCAGGGCCAAACCGCTAATTCAATTGTAATAAAATACTCATACAGAGATACTTGAGGGTCTTCGGATGAACATAAGTTACTTTTTTTTCTCATATTTGTAATATTGTCGATATATACTAATATATTAAAATATTTTTCAATTTGACAGGCAATTTATTCCGCCATGTTAATAACAACCGACCGTTACTAAGCAACGGTTTGCAAAGTTTATTTGTTGTTATAAGCAAACGTCACCCAAAATGAGCTTGCTTAACGCATACATGGCGTGCGCCGACTCAATCTTATGAGATACATAAAAATAATGTTTTACAAAAATATTGTCCTTTAAATAATGTTTAAAAAAGTCCGCGATACACATACCATGTTTATCTCTGAAGTTTGAGCAAAGTAACACAGTAACAACAAGTAACCATTTTAATTAATTTACTTTATATTTATCGGGATTTTGTTGTATGTATTTTCTATAATTTGATATTGATCCTTATGAAAATGAATATAATGTAACCGGCATAGTATGACCGACGCGAAGAGGCAGATGACTTTGACGGTGTTGTAAATTTTCATACATTTTCGAACTACTGTTAATTTTTATGTAATTATTTGCTGTTTATGATTAATTTATACTTTTCTTTGGTTCTTCGCTTATTCGAGGAGCAGATTAGTTACATTTTCATAAATTTCTTGGTGTGGTGTAAGTTGCAGCCCTGCGCGGCATCGGTGTAATATTAAGTGTTAAGGAGAGAATTGTTGGTTATTTCATCTTGGTTGGATGGTTATCTATACCGTTGTTATATACTTAATAAATTGTGGTCTTAGTTTTTTGGGATTTTATTTGATATTGCTCGCAAAACTTATCATATTTAATGTAGAAAGGACTTTATTTATTTCATATAGTATCTATATACGCGCGCAAGGAAAACGAGTAAAAAGATTTTTCCTGGATAAATCAGTAAAATCGATCACTGAAAATCCAATAAAAATTAGTTCAGTTATTCTGGATATTAGCTCGGGGAAATAGAAAGACAGAAAGAGATAAAATTATTAATAATGTAGCTGGTTTTGTTTAGTTTTTATTAATATTTTACTATGGTTACGTTTACTTATATTTTTTTTATTTAAATTAGTTACATATTTTCACAAACAATTTCCTAAATATATCTATAAGCATTCGTAAAGTTTAAGCGGGCGAAGCCGCGTCCGGGTCCGCTAGTCTATATATATAAAAGGACTTGTGCTGACTGACTGAGGTAAGACGCACGCAGAGCCGTAACCGCTGATGGTAGAAACGTGAAATTTGGGCAGATGTTTATTTTCATATTCTGGACATCCACTAAGAAAGAAATTTGAAAAATTTCAACCTTAAAGGGATGAAATAGGGTTTGAAAGTTTCAATGGAAAAAAAATTTAATCTGTACCGATACGTACGATTTTTATAAAATTTGAAATTCAGACTCTTAAAAATATTTCATTGAACACGTGTTTCATGGTTTTTAAGAATTCACCCCCTAAGGTTTCAAATAAGGGGTTGAAAGTTTATATGGAAAAATCTTTAAATTGCCACCGATTTTTATAAAAATTTAAATTCAGACTGTTAAAAATATTTTATTGAACATGTGTTTCGTGGTTTTTTTTGGATTCCCTCCTAATAAGCGGGCGAAGCCGCGCGCGCCCTCTAGTCACGTATATAATTTAGAATATCTTCATTTATATCAATTAGCTATAAACTAGATTAGAAATTATAATACTCCGAATAATTGTTTAACTTTATTAATAAATTTCAAAATGTTTGTTTTCAACATTATATCTCTTTATTACTAAAGGTGTCATACATTTTCATAATGCCAAAACAATTTCTAACAACATAACACAAATAATTAACTAATTACTTACGCGTTTCTCATTACAATTGCCCTCCAACCGATATACATAAGTACTTAAGATTAAAAGTTTTCATTTTATAAAAGCGTTGAGGCCAGTCGTAGCGCAGCGGCACGAAGTGTGACTGTAAGACCGACTTGTTGTGGGTTCGATCCCCACTCGAGGAGATGAAATATTTACTTAAATTTATATTTCCATTTCTTCGCTCTGGTGGCGAGGTTAAGCGCGGCGTTGAGTTGTGCCACTCAACACGCAATGTCTCCAGAATTCGGCAGAAAGTGGGGAACGGAGTGTCTTAACACTAGGTTCCCTCTGCCTACCCTGCTGTGTGCAGGATACAGCGTTAAGCTGATTTTTTTTATTTATTTGTCGTTAGGATTTCTGAGCGCTACTAAAAGGTTTCTAGTATTCTTGATTCTACTATTCTTGCAAAGTAAGCACATTAAATATTAAGCAAGCGCATCGTGATACGTTCAATAAAAAAATATTAAAAGTGAAATTTTCTTCTTAATTCGGAAAATGTTTGCTTTGTGAAATGTGAAAATTCTCAAGATTTTCCAATTCAATTTGGGGTTGAGATTTTTTAAAACAATAACTAAAGTTTATATCTATATATAAGTATATTATATTGAGGCCTGTGTGACTGTAAGCACGACATGTGGGTTCGATTTCCACTTGGGGAAATTAAATATTATTTTCATTTCTTCGCTCTAGTGTCGAAGCAAAAGTGGGGCGTTGAGTTCTAGTTAAGACTATTCAATGAGCAATGCCTCCATAATTCCGTAGAAAGTGGAGAGTGGAGTGTCTTAATCTTAACACGAGGCTAATTCTGCACAACCTGCCACATGCCGGATACAGCGTAAAAAGGAGAGAAATGTCGAGTAGAAAGCGGAGTAATGAAGATCTAGACACTACGTTCCCTCTGCCTCCTCTGTTGTGTGCGGGATACAGGGTAAAGGTGGTTTTAGTAGCATTACGCGATGCGTTGCGGAACTCAACGTCGTGATTACACTATTAAAATCAATTTAAACTATCTTGAGACTACCAGATTGTATTTTGTTTAGAAGTTTAAATCGCCTATCTAGACGGATTCGGGTAGAAAATATCGCGAGGAAATCGTCGGTGCAACAGTACCTACTTGCATTACCGTTGCAATAATATTGCATTAGCTTTATAGCGGGTTCATACAATATTACAATGGATTTAGGCAAAGTGGAAAGTGGGGAACGGAAATGTCTTATTTACAAAGTGTCTTAACATGAGGTTCCCAAGTTCACTTTGTTTATCCTGCTGATTGCAGGATACAGCGTAGCGCAGCAAAAAATACAACCCGTGGATTTGGAGCTTATTTAAAAAAAAAACACTCCACTCGCATTGACATAACGTCAATTTATATTATTATTATTTAATTATTATTATATATTATTTAATTATTTTATTAATTGATACTTTTGATTAGTCTTAAAAACAAATATCTCAGAGTTGTAAAACACGATGTTGTCAAATAGCTCTCAATGTCCGCACCCTCATTTGCACGCACTAGTCGCCGCAAAATTACCATTTAATTTTTGATACTAAATATTTAAATTTATAATTGACAATAGTTTCAGTGTTTTTTCTGGCATAAATAATGACCCAGAGAATAGAATATACATAATTGTTTTTGTTCGAACTTGGGGGTCAATTCTGCTGGCTTTTATAGCGGCACCGGTTAGGTAGGGAAGAGGATACTCTGCGACTAAAACCATCGATCGTGATACGAAATTTAATGGAATGTCCGCCCGCTTCCCGCCTTGGTAACATGGCATAGAGCTGCGTTGTGTTCCGCCATTCAGCAATACAATGTCTCGAGAATTGGACAGAAAATGGGAGATGGAATGTCTTAACACTAGGATTCTACCTATTCTGCTACGTACAGGGTAAAACGTGAAGACAAAAATGAAACAGTTTGTGAATATAATAATCGTAAAATAGATTTGAGGCCAGACCACCACGCGGCTGGTTGTGAGTTTGATCCCCACTCTAGGAAATGAAATATTTATTTAAATTTATATTTCCATTTCTTCGCACTGGTATCAAAGGCAAAGCGCGGCGTGGAGCTCCGCCACGCAATGCCTCTAGAATTCGGAAGGTGGGGAACGGAGTGTCTTAACACCACGTTCCCTCTGCTTACCCTACAGTGAGCTGGATACAGCGTAAAGCTGATTTAAGATATAAGATTTATTTATAGCTGCTTCTTTAGACTAGGTCGTATAAAGGTCGTCACCTTTCATCTTTCCAGAAAAAAAGTAAAAGAAATTTACATTTCAAAAATATATTTCATTCATTGAAAATATATAGAATTTGTTATTCAAACAGCCGAATATCAAATAATAAAAACATTTGTGTTTAAAATTTGCCTTAAATAACGGAGGGTAAGCCGCGGTTATTTATTCTGGAACGACTTTTAATCAAGCTTCATTTAAGGTTATTTACAAAATATTTCTGTGGGAGATGAAACTCAAGTGTAAATATTAGCGTTATATCTGAAATGTTAAATAAATTCAAAGAAAAAATATATTTATGATCAGACA
>JAATLQ010009837.1:0-23672 GCA_013421005.1 Heliconius erato x Heliconius himera
CCCCGCCCCCCTACAGTGCTTACGTAATACTTGAACGGCCCCATATGTGATTGTGCAATCACATATAAGGCTGTGTGATTTACTAGTTTGTGATTTACTAGTTTTTTGTGCCTGACACTGTAGCTGGCATATATTGGAACAGGAAGAGGAAACCTAGTGTTCCATTAAATAATTATAATCATTTAATAGTTTAAATATTTAGTTTAACTGTTTAAATAAAATAAAATATATCAATAGTGTATATATTCAGACGGGCATACGTCGCACAACCTCGTGTTCCCTCGGCTGCGTGGAAGTGGTGCACGAGTTAATGCCGTTACTCCTGGCTGCTCATCCGAGATTACATACATTTGCGTTTCATTTACTGGCTGAGATTTATCAATGTGAGTATTATTGTGTCAGTGTATTTCATTTCTATAACGTATATTTAAAGTGTTATTAATAGGACCATTTTAAATTTGATTGCGGGAAGAGAGTTTGGATAGTGGAAGCAATGTTAATATGGCTGGCAAATTTTTTTTTACATTAAGCACGCCTATCGTCAATTTTTTATGTATTAAATTTTGTGCAATAAATGAGATTTTTTTAAGCTTACAGATCGACTCTTTATTAGTGTACGTTACATTTGGGTTGCAAAATTCAGAC
The DNA here is from genome assembly GCA_013421005.1 of Heliconius erato x Heliconius himera. Taxonomy (NCBI): domain Eukaryota; kingdom Metazoa; phylum Arthropoda; class Insecta; order Lepidoptera; family Nymphalidae; genus Heliconius; species Heliconius erato x Heliconius himera. Next base: position 646 of record JAATLQ010009837.1, read on the forward strand.
ACTGCTCCAAGTTAATCATCCTGCAACGCGATGGGCATTTAAACTAATCCATAAAATGGAGGATAAGGATATTTTCGTTTTTAATGTTAATTTTATTCGAACTGAACTTTGTAAAATCTCATATTTCTGAAAGAAAAATATATATTACTGTATGTTGTACGTTTCTTATAAAACTAAATTGAATTGAATAAACAAAATTAAAGGAGAGTTTTCTTTATATTGACGAAATTAAATTAAATCACATCGTTCTTGTTTGATATTTTATCCTTTTAGAGATAAAGACAGTCAACTCATATGTTACAAATTTGAGACATTTCTAGACATTTGGTTCGTTCTTATTAACTTAGATAACAATGTGATACATCTAGCGGAGAACATAGAGCCGGGGCTGCTGGCGCCGCTGTCGCGCGCGCGCTGGCGGCCGGCGGCGGCGGAGGCGCGCGCGCTGCTCGCGGACTGGGCCGGCAAGTGCTCCCCGCTCCTGCACCACCTGCTGCTGCACCTGGACTACACCCCGCACACGTATGTGCCGATTGAGTATTGAAATACGTAACTGTGGAGACATTTAGATTTGAGGTTGTTATGACGCAGTGGAACAGCTTCTGATTATAAACGCAATTGTTACGACTTCGATCTTCATACAGGGGAACGTTTATATTTTTATTCATTTAATTTTTCCACTGTAACAGACAAAGCCTGATATTCTGCCAATGAACACACAGTATTTCGAAAATTAGGCAAAATAAGGAGAGCAGAGTATCTTCAAGATAGGTTCCCTTTGCCTACCCATTTATAGAAAAAATCGAAGCTACTCTTTTAACTACTACCTGACTCATGTTATTACAGCGGATTATCCCTAGAAACACAGCTGATGATCGGGCAGTGGGTGTGCGAGTGGGCGTCGCCGCGCGGGGACACGCCCGAGTGGGCGTGGCAGGTGCTGCGCCTCCTCTGCGTGCACCGCTCGCAGTGGCGCCCCGCCCCCGACGCCCCGCCCGTAGAAGCGCCCCACGACCCGCCCCGCAACCTGCTCTATACGGCCTTCGCTTTGCTGGCGAGTGATTGGGGACATTCCTTGCCATTGGTAAGTTCGTGAATTATAAGAAAAATACAATAAAACACAGCACCATTTACCTCACAACTTTTAAGCTGCGAACTTATAATTAGGAACATTTTTTATCTTTGGTAAGTATATGCTTTACAGTCAGCCAAGAGACAAAGACAACGTGCTTTTGTCTAGTTGTCCGTTTTCTAAACGTACATGGATACGGCGCACACATAGTCAGCTGGTGACATTGATCGTTGCAGATCTGCGGGCCGGGCGCGGAGGCGCTGCTGCAGGTGGCGCGCGCGCGGCCGGCGGAGGGCGCACACTGCGCCGCGCTGCTCATGCGCGTCATGGCGCACTCGCCCGAGTCCGTGGCGCTCACGCCCAAGTCAGTATTACAACTAAATTAATTTATCAAGTGGTAGAGAATTTGAATTTTGGATTTCATTATAAGCAATAAAAACAAGATTTGTATAATTTGTATAATCGCATTTTTTTCTCAGGAATATATAAATGTATAATATTACATATTTTTTTCTTGTTACAATTTTAAAGTTATACTTTCACATTGGTTATGTTTAAGTAAAACCACTTACCTATACATTTTTTTAATTTACTTGCTTTCACATTTGTTTATAAAAAAAATAACTCCACGTACATTAATTATTGATTACATTTTAAAAAATGTTCAAAATTAATTATTCATTTATCATTCATTTACCGTTATTTTCTCCGACAGGTTCACAGAAGTATTCACAGTGATACTAAGTTCCGGTCCGAATTTAGTTCAACGGGCGCTGGGACGTCGAGGCTCCACCGGCCAGGAACTATTACATCGCTTGATTATATTGCAAATGATGGATAATAAGTATGTTTTTTATTTACTAATATTTCAACACCATGTATATATGACATCCGGCTGTGTATCTGTCTATTTTTAGTTGTTGAAATCGGAAAAACCATCTTCACGTTGTATTCCGCACACAGCAGTGTAGGCAGAGGGAACCTAGTGTTAAGACACTCCGCCGTCCTGTTTTCTGCCGAATTCTGGAGACAATGTATGTTGAGTGACGGAACTCAACGGCGCGCTTTGCCTTGACACCAGAATGAAGAAATGGAAATATAAATTTAAATAAGTAGTTCATTTCCTGGAGTGCAGATCAAACCCACAACCAGTCCACGACTGACTTGATTATTTATTGATATGGTGAAAATATTCAAAAAATATTATTTGTTTTAAATATCCAGGAAACTACAAAATTAATAAATATGTTACTAATTTTGTGAACAGTATACCAGGCCAGCATCGTAGCGCGTTACTGTCCGCGTGGCTGCACGCCCTGTGGCAGCCGGCGCTCACCGCCGCGAGCCGTGCGGTGCTTGACGCTGCGTTGCGCGCTGCGCGCGACTGGCGGACGCTGGATGCGCACGCGCATATGATATTGCAGGTAAGATTTAGATTTTGTTTTGAATTATAGCATGTAAACAAGTGTAAAAAATGACAGTAAAAAATATAATACTAGAGTGTTTTTTTTGTTCTTCTTGATTGAGTTAATTAGTTCGATTTTATGTATTATTATTTATAAATTCTATTGGTTAACTTGTCTTACTCTATAGTTTATAATTTTTTATCAATGTTGTTTTCCAAATTATAAATAAATATGAAATAATGATGATGTTGCATTAGTCCACTCCAACATTCATAATTCTGTAGCCTCATTCAGATTAGGCAAAATATACATTAATATACGTCACCCGGCACGGATTGTCTCAGATACGTGGCAAATGACGAAAATTTAAATATTTAATATAAATTATTTCACATATTTAAATGTGTTAAATGCGTAATTCCCACAGGAGGTAAGCGGGCCGGAGTACGTATCGGACGCGCAGAGGCACGCGTGCAGCGCGCCGCTGCTGTGCGAGGCCGTGCTGCGCGCGGCGCACGCGGCCGAGCTGCGCTCGCGCCACTACGCGCGCCTGCTGGCCGCGCTGCGCGCGCAGCGGCGCCAGGGACAGCGCATACATGTCGATAATGCTTTGAAGGTCGGTGTGTTATATCGTTGACGTTATAGCAAGCTAGGCAGAGAGTACCCAGTGTTGACATATACCGCTCGCCATGTACCGTTTCATTGCTTAATTTTCGAGAATGTATTGAAATTGCGTGTTGAGTACGTAACGTAATGCCGTGCTTTGAGAGAGTGCTGCCAGAGTGGAGAAATGTTAGCAATGTTTACTAATATAGTTTAGTAATCACTAGCACAATCATAAATACATTAATGTTTCCTACTAAATAACAAAATAACGTACAATGTTGACCACTCAAAAACGTAACACCTCGAAAATTCAGTGGCAAATAAAGAATGTAGGGTCCAACACTAGGCTCTATCTGCCTACTTACACATACGAGATACAGCATGGAACTAAAATAATAAAATACAACGAGAAAATGGAAAATACTTCCCCAGCAAATCGGCTCACCCCTCTGCGACGATGAACTTGTGATCCACCGTTGCGCAACCGCGTTGTTGGCAGTGAACATGCAGCACCCCGCTCACGTGTTGCTATGGCGACTGCTCATGCATATATACTTGCAACGACCTGAGCCTGAACAGTACGTATAATGTTTACAAATAGTTTCCTACCAGGACCTCAGAATAGATTAGGAGTTTTTTTTATACTCCTTATTGTATTTCTGGTATCTGGCACATGTAAGGTGAAATATAAAGTGGTAATCTACTAACACGTGATCCCAGTATTGACAGTTAGTGCATATACGCGTATGTTATATATACTTGCAACGACCTACGTCTGAACAGCATGTATAATGTTTATAACAACTTCTTTTTGATACTAGAATCTAAGGTAAGAAGTTTTTGTAAAATACTCCTTGTTTATTAAATGTTTTTGGTACCTGTTATTTGTTTGATGAGGCGTGAAGATATGAAGAGAGAGCCGCTAGATTTGTTGAGGATTGGGTAATCTGTGATAGACTTCGTATAGTAAGATAAGTCTCCTTGTTGTCCGTTCTCTACAGCATTTTCATGGAGAATAATATTTATATGGAAAGTTATTTTTAATACCAGGTAGTATAAGTAAAAAGTTCTTATTTAATACTTTTTATCCCTTACCTTAAATTCTACATGATGATGGTGGTATTAGTAAAAAAATTATCGGACAAACAGAGTTGGATAAATTTCGTCTATTATAGTTTAACATAACGTTTAATGATAGGTAAAACTTGTTATTTTTTATTTATCATATTTATATTGTATTACAGATCAGAAATACCACCGCCAGTAGGTCCACTATTTTTCAGTGGCATAGTCAAATCTCGAGTTTTAGCCCAACTCAAGAAACGACTTCAGGAAACCGCGGTATTCCACCACACGCAAGTCCAAGTACTTAAGTCAACTGACAGCAGTGTGGTCAGTACGCCGACATCTAGTGTTGTGAAAGATACTACTAGTTCAGATAACGACGAATTGTTCCCAACACTAGCGATCATCGATTTGACCGGAGTAACGAATAGCCAATCGGAATGCTCTCTGTCAGATGACAGTAAGGAAGTAGATAAGAGCGTGAAAGAAACGAGCGGTGATCGAGATATGCATAATTTGTTGAATTATCATATTGGAGCTGAAAAGTAAGTGATGGGTTTTTATTAAAGGTAGTTTTAGGTTATACGAATTATTGTATATAGATAATGTTATCGACCAAGACGCGTCCATTGGCTTATGGCTTACATAACTAGTGTGCAATATTTCACAGTAATTATTTTAGTACGATTAATGAAGTAATAATAAAAAAGCATTACAAAAATCAGCTTCACGATGTAGCCCATATGGTAGACAGATGGAACCAAGTGTTTGACACTTCATTCCCCATTTTCTGCCAAATTGCGTGACATTGCATGTTGAGTGGCGGAACTCAATGCCATGTCTGGTCTTGACAACAGAGCGAAGATAGTAAAATATAAATTTAAATAAATATTTAATTTCTTTCAGTTGGGATCGAACCCACAACCAGTTGCGTTTACAGTTACTTGCGCCCCTGCGCCACGACTGTCCTAAAATTACAGAAGGCAAATAAATTGTCTACTATATGTCTTTTTAGAGATAATAAAGGACTATTTTACCATTATTATAAGAGATAATAATAATAATAACCATCATTTAAAACGAATGCATTAATGTCACTACCTATAGTAGTAGTGATATCAAATACTTGTAATTTATAAAAAAAAAAAATATATTTAATTCATAGCAATTGAAGATATCATATCTACATAGTTCAAAATTGAGGTTAAAATTATATTATTGAAGTATATAATATATTTTGAAAATACTAAATATAGTGTGTCATTATTTTTTTATATTTTTGAAACATTTAATGTTTTTTAAAGCCGCGTTTGCAATATATTTTTTAAATTGTTGATATTAAATATATATGTTTCAGAATGATTCGTGACTACTTACAGTGGCTAGAAGCGGGGGAAAATATCAATGTACATTCTTATCACGCCGACATAAATCACTATCTGACTGAACAGGTTAGCAATAAATAGTATAAATAATAAGGTTTGATATTTATTTAGAACACGTATATAAATTTGAACGTAGGAACCGAAACCGACCAGGCGCTCTGACCACTAAGCCATACGTTCTCATCAAATTGAAAATTTTATACGCTTGTTATATGTACATATTGCACAAGTCCATGTCCTAAGTGTGGAATAACACTTTAAAAATATTAAAAATATTTAATAAGGTTTTGTTGGTTGGCAGGCTAACGACTAAAAAGAGCCATCAAAAAGCCATCTTATTTGAATATGTTTTGACTGTCACAGGCTCTAGACGCGGCGTGGCGCGCGTCACTGGGCACCCTCTCGTGCAGCAGCAGCGAGCCCGCGGCGCCCTCGCCCACCACGCCGCCGCCCAGCGCGACGCTGTCGCCCACCACGCCGCCGCCCGGCGCGCTGCTGTCGCCCGCCACGCCGCCACTCGGCGCGCTGCTGCCGCCCGCCACGCACGCGCAGCGCGCGCAGGCCGCGCTCGCGGCGGTCACGGACGGAGTCACCAGACGGTACTTACCGCCCATTATGCGCCTATAATATTATATATTATAATTGTTCAAACAATTACGTATATTGTATATGCTATATAATGTTGTAAAACCGAAAAGTTTGTTTGGTTGCACTTAACTCAAGTTTTGGTAGCACAATGTTAAAAATAAAATCTTGTCTGTACTTAAAATAAACAAAAAAAAAATGATTATATTATTCACTAAAACAGTTCTTCTCTCTTAAATACATATGATGTACCTATTTCTCTCAGATACAAGATCCCGGCACTTCCTCAGCCTCTCGACGATGTATACTTCACGGACTCGTATTTACTGTATCAGACGGTGGACAAGTATCTTAATGAATTGAAGCAGTTGTCTGAGTAAGTATTTGTTTTTGGAAAATGTATAAAATTTGAAGAAGGGATTTAAACCTCTCTGAGCGCCTCTTGTCTAAGCGCTGTGACTACTAAGCGATATGTTCTTATTAAGCTACATCGAAATCCTTATAGTTTTTATAGCTTTTATATAAAAAAATATTTTTCTTTACTGAATATGGTTCTTCCAAACTTAACTTTCAAAAATTTTAAAAATGTCCGAATATTTTTTGTTTTTGTCTGCAAAATGGATGTCAGTTTTTAAAAAAAATAATTTCATCGACAGACAATGGGAATCAGACATATCCCGTGCGACGCAGCTCGACGTGCAGCTGTGGGAGTACGTGAGGGCACTGCGCGTGAGTCGGCCGCTGCCGCCCGTACGCAAGGCGTGTGCCAAAGGATGTCCGCCTTGTACTGTGAGGATACCGGTCAGTTTCTATCATTATTGCTTTATTACCCTTTTTATTTCTACTGTCAAGAGGGACTAGTAACATGACAAAGCGCAGTTTTGAGATCGCACGCAAGAATCGAGAAACGCTCGAGAATTCGGCGGAAAGTTAAAAAAAAGGAAACGAAGTGCTTTGATGCTGTTTCCTCTGACTACGCTGATATATGAACTACACATCGTGAAGCTATAAAAATATCCTTATTTTTTTTACTTTTAACTTTGTTTTTATTGTTTATTTATAAGATCCCCAACCAATCGTTATTGTATTATTTTGGAACACTTACATAATATATGAATCTCTAGTGTGTAACAACTGTAGTGTAACAATTGCAATTCTATTTTTTATCGTATTAGTATTTGCTAATACTAATTTAAGTATGTTGTTTTTGATAATAGGAAACAGAATGGTGTATTTCAGCTGGAGCTGAACAAGGACAGGAAGATAACAGGTACCATGACAAAAACTTTTTCATTTTTGCCTTATTAGCAATTACTAGATATTTCACAAGAAACTTAAAATATTAATTATGTATTTAGATATTTGATAGCATAAACATCAGCTTCACGCTGTATCCCGCACACGCAGGGTAGGCAGAGAGAACCACTGTTAAGACACTCCGTGTCTCAATTTCCGCCGAATTCTGAAAGCACTGCGTGTTAAATAGCGGGAGTTAACGCCGCGCTTTGCCTCGACACCAAAGCTAAGAAATGCAAATATAAATTTAAATAAATATTTGATTTCTTCAGTGGGGATCAAACCCACAACCAGTTGCGTTTACAGTCACACTTCGTGCCCCTGCGGCACGATTGGCCTCTATATATTTTATAAATATATAATGATTTCTTTTGCAGACGCAGCTCTCGTCACGCCATTCGTCATCTGTCGCGGCCGAGGCCCTATGTAGCGCGTCTCACATCTATTATTAGTTCTTTGGGCGGGTAAATACATGTATTATTATATTCATTTATTAATTTAATTATTTATTTTAAATGCAACACTCAACTTTGCAACTTTTAGCTCTAATTGAGCTAGAAGTTGAGAGCGGAATGTCTTGGCATTGTGTTCTCTCGGTATATATAATGCAGCGTGAAGCTGAAAAAGATATTTTTTTTATTTTAGAGAATACACAGTAATCTTAAGTATTATATTTCAAAGTGTGACAACAAATTTTAAGAAGGTAGATATCGCACTTCTTGTCGCACAAAATTACATTTCGTATAGCATATAAAAGAACGAATGAATTAACTACTAAGAGCCCAGTGTGTATTTCATGAATTAACTATTAAGTCCATTAATCACGTGAGCTTAATAAAAGGGTTGGCAAAAATAACGATATATTACAATTGTATTAAGATATCGCGTGTTTCTTTTAGACAATACAAAATATACGTGATTTTGAGAGGAGAGAGCGGGGTGGGTGGTATCAGTTTTAAAACTTACCACATACCACCAAATGAAGAGGGGTTTAAAAATGCTAAAAAAAAACATCACGCAACGATTAATGAACGGACGGAATTAAAGGACGGCCCCTAAACGATTGAACGAATAACACAAATTTAAATAAATTTGTGTTATCAGGCGCATCGGCCGTGAAGCATACGCGTTGGAAGTGGCGGAGCGCGCGTACAGAGCAGCCGCCTTCACGGCGCGGTATGCGCCCGCGCATGACGCCGTCACCGCACTAGTGTCGAACATTGCTCAGGTATATTTGTTATTTTCGCTTTTATTTGGTTTTTTTATTTATTTATTTTTATTTATATCAAGTTTGTTACTTGATATAAATAAAAATAAATTCATATTATGACTCATTTTGTTAGTTACAACAAAAAGCTTAAATGTTTGTGTTAGTATTTAAGTTGCTTCTCTATTCCACTCGAAATGGCGCTACAATGGTTTACGTACACACAATCTAATTTATTAGAAATCATATTACGGATGCTGTTGGAGCTACTCCGCAGTCTTTGTAATAAGGAGCCACATCTTTTGCGCATAGTAGCGAAGAAATAGTTAACTCGGGCTGTCGCGAACATTCCCGACGCGCTACAGAAACGAGGCAGCCCCAGCAGCACTCTAAATCCGTCACTGTACTGAACTCGTAGGGCGCTGTAAGATTTTTGTGAATATTTGGCCCACATACTCGATAAATAAAAACTAATTAATAAAAAAAGTTTATTCATATTTTGGGTTTACTTGTATTAGATTTGATTTTGAATATTTAATTTATCGGCATTATTTTGATTTGGTATATTTAATTTGTCGTCATTATTTTGATACGAAAAGATTGAGGCGCTCTTTAATGTCTTTTTATTTGAGGACAATGAGCACTGTATGGGTCGTTGGTGAAATGTGTTCAACGTATTTTCAAAACACCTTACACACCTTTTACAAGGGGGGAAGATGACTTTCAAAATATGTTGGGCTCCAATTTGGGGCAAAGCATAGTTAATAGAAAAATATTCGGGGGATCCATTACGTTGACATATCGTACACAACACCCCGCAGAGGTTCATCAGCGCGGACAGCGGCGCGGCGGCGGAGCACCTGGCGCGCTGGGCGCGCGGCTCGGGCGCGCAGCAGCGCCTGTGCGGCGCGCTGGTGGCGCCGCGCCGCCTGCCGCCCGCCGCGCTGCCGCGCCTGCACGCCGCCGTGCTCGCGCTGCCCGCCGCGCCGCACGTGGCCTTCAGCTTCCTGTCCAAGGTGATTTCTACGATGTCTGACCTATGTCCATGGTTTCTGTTCCAAAAATTTAAATTTTACTTAGAAAACAGTTTGTCGCCTAGAAATCCTTATATTTCAAACAAATTTAACATTATTAGTAACATTTTTATATAAAACGATTTCTTCTCCACCCAGTTTGACATGTCAAACTGGGCATCGAGCGCAGACTCATCGCAGCGCAGTGAAGTGTTAGAGTCACTAGTTAAGGCGGCGTTACGCATCGGACCCGACCCTTCTCCACAATATATGGTTTTGTTAGAGGTAATGTATTATTGATATATGGCTTATTTTTTTGTTTATATTGACATTAAATATTGTGCAGGGACACATAACAGGATAGGCAGAGGAAACCTAATGTTAAGACACTCAATTCCCCACTTTCAACTTAATTTTGGAGGCATTTTGTGTTGAGTGGCCGAATTCAACGCCGCTTATCCTCAACACCAGAACGATGAAATAAAAATAAATATAAAATTTTGTCGAGTCAATCTCGAATCAAACACACAGCCAGTCGATTTTACAGTCACACTTTGTACCCCTGCGTCACGACTGGCCTCTAAATATTATTACAATATACTATAAAATGTTTTATGATGTTCTGTAGTGCTGTACTACAACATGATGTGACTGTGAACGAAATATAATTATTAAATTATTGACATTCTACATGCATTGTCTTGTAAAGTGGACAGTGCTTGAGGAGCAAAGTGTAATACTAAAAGATTGTTGCTAAGTCATTATTACCTATCCCTCTATTCATAAGCCCCCTCAATTTACCCTACTATATCCGTGTAAATGTATATTATGTAATGTGATAATGTGATAATAAACTAAAGTTCATTTATCTACACATTGAAAGATATTTAAATTAGAAAATATATTTTTGCATTTAAAAAAACATTTCCGTCTTGAAATAAATCTCTACATTTAAATTATTATTTTGAACCGAGTAAATTTGTTTAGTAACATCAACTTCAAGAATTGCCATATAAAATTACCTTCTTTTTCTAAATACCAGTATATAAAAAAACTAATTAAATCTAAAACTGTCTACAGATACTAGACAAACAATCAGGTGCAATAGTGCGCAAGAAGGAGCTTTGCGCGCACACGCTGCGCTGCGCGCACGCCACCGTCAAGTGTCGCCTGCCCGCGCCGTATTGCGCACACTTACCCGACGTTGCGCTCGCTTATGCTGATATGATGCATTTTGATCAGGTAACTTTTGTTTTTATATTTTTGATTATTATTAAACTATAGTCGAGGATTCGATGCATGTTTCAATAAACTAAATATTGTAATGGATACATATAAGGTTTTTAAAATTGGGAAATATAAAGATGATACGAGTTGTTTTTGGCTATTAGTACCTAAATGTCAACACTACAAGGCGATCTTTTTTTATAATAAGTTGTTATCAAAAATAACTTGCAAGCTACGATGCGTGCACGTCAGTTCAAGTTCAAGTGTCATCAATAGGGGCCATTATGCGTACACCCGTTGTTGCGCTTACTTCCGCTAATATGATGCATTTTTTAATGTATAAATTATTATTACAGATTCTAATAAACACGGCGTTTTTTAAGGGATTGAGCAATATATAGAAATGGGACAAACTAGCAAGCCATTCTATCCAAAATAACATTCTGAACAAAAATTTTAAATTTATAATCTATGCATATCCACAAGTTGGATACTTGGATATAAATGTGTTTAAGATTCTATTTTATCGATATATATTATAATAAGTAGTTTTTAAATAAAGCGGTTATCATGTCATATTTAAATATTTATATTAACTTAAACCTAACTAAATGAACAATTAACAGAACATTTAAAACACACAGCTAGGCCATCTCCTCCGCGAGCTCGGCCTCATCTTCTGGGAGGCGCGGAACTCCAAAGACATCAACAGGGAGCAGTACGCGCAGTACGCGCCGCACTTCGCAAGTACCTTGTATAACTTGCTGAAGGGGTTCGTCGCTTTGGCTCTGTCACGGTCTTATGAGCCTGAGAGAGGTGGGTATAGCATTATTTGTTTTATGTTTTATTGAATAAAAACAAACAGCGTTTTTAATTGGTGGTATATGAGATATTTTTTTAAAAAGTTGCACTGGGTGGAGTACAGAACTATGTATATTTAAATTACCTCTGTTCGTCCGTATCTATTAAAACAATTTTCTATTATTATTTTTTATTTTTAACGTCCGATGTTATCGGCTTTGTAAATTATAATTAATACAATACTATTGTAGAATTCATTTATGATAGATAGATACTAAAGAAACTGTAATTGTATTTCATTTCATTAATTTTATAATACGGGCCGCCGTTGTGGTGTGTCTGTTTACTCCGTTGTTTACCTCCCCCAGTGGCGTACTACGCGGCGTCGGCGCTGCACGAGGCGTGGGGCGCGTGGGTCGCGCCGAGCTCCGCGGCGCCGCTCGCGCCGCGCGGCGACGACGTGGCCGCCAAGTACTGCGACGCCGTGCTCATGCTCATGCAGGCCGTCGCGGGTGAGTGCTCCGAGTACTTTATACTAGTAGTTAGCTGTATTGTTGCGAATGCAGATTTCATTTTAGGTAGTTTTCTTATTTTTAATTATTTTCTTGCTGACCAATTTTAAAAGTTCAAAAAATCTGACATCAGTCCGGCTACTGATTCTCGACGACATCGCGTTACCGTGTGACTTATCTCTTATTGGTCTATGTTATGTTATCCTGGTAGACAAGAGTACAGGTAAGTACAGGTGCCCTGTCCCTTCTCCCTACAACTTTCTAAATATATATATTTTTATTTCTTTACATAAATAGTAAGTATCATTTTTTAGTCATATTTAAATAAATATAACATTTTATAGTCAATCTTACGGTTCTTTTATTTTGAATACTTTAATTTATTATCCTTTATACGTCAACTTATATATTAAAAAATAAACATATTTTCTATCTATGTGTAATTACTTATTTATAAAAAAAATACATCTTATTTGATCTAAATTAAAATATGATTATACATTATTTACTAACTAACATTAGCTACTATAACATATATACTTTATATGAACTATCAATTATGACTTCCAATCCTGCAATCAGAATACGATGTCGAAATTGCAGAACTTAGAATTTTCTTTCACTTTATACAACCTTTCTCCAGTACCATCAATACCGTTCTCGAAGGTCAACCACACAATCTTACTTCATATTTTTTCCCCTCAACGTCCCCAAACCTCCAACACCTCAGTAAGTCCTTCTTTATCATCACTTTGGTATCCACGCTAGTACCTGCTATTGTGCATCCACTTGTTGCGTATTCTATAAGCCATTTTTTACGTTTGAATTGACTGCACTAACATGGTGACGGAAAACTATATTACGACGATAAAACATCAACTCCTTCTACAAAGTATGCCCGATATCAGACTTCGAAAACTTCTCATTGACGATTGTCGCACTCGCTTTGCAGTCCCACAAATTCCGTGGATCCCGTATCCTTAATCCCGCAACTCACGGAATTGAAAAATGACGCAGTCCCGCAAATTCAAATTCAAATAATTTTATTCAAAATAGGAAGTTACATGCTTCATTTTTTGAACGTCAAATAATTTACCACCAGTTCACTAAAGTTAATGCTTCAGACCTGAGAAGAACCGGCGCAAGAAACTCAGCGGGACCTATTTTTTTTAAATAAATTTATACAAATATATAATGATACTTTTGAAACAGACTGGAGCGAGCATTTCATTCCCAAGGCGTGTTATCATTTACAAAATCAATAATTTGGTAATAACCTTTAACACACAAACGTCTTTTCACAATTTTTTTTAATCGTGATATAGAAAATTCTCTGACGTTTTCTGGGATCCTATTGTAAAAGCGTACACATTGTCCCATAAAAGAATTACGGATTCGATGCAACCGAGTTACAGGTGCAACAAGATTATGCCTATTTCTAGTGTTGATATTATGAAAATCACCAATTTTGGTAAAATTATTAATATTTTTCTTAACATACATAACATTTTCAAAAATATATTGTGATGCAACTGTCAATATATTAATTTCTTTAAACTTTTGCCTTAAGGAGTCTTTAGGGCCTAAGTTATAGATTGCACGAATAGCTCGCTTCTGCAGGACAAATATCGGTTGAATACCGTCTGCATTACCCCAAAGTAAAATCCTATAGGACATAATACTATGGAAGTAGCTGAAGTAAACAAGTCGAGCCGTTTCTACGTCAGTTAATGATCTAATTTTTTTGACCGCGAAAGCTGCAGAGCTAAGTCTATTCGCCAATCCATCAATATGGGGTCCCCACTGTAATTTGGAGTCTATGGTGATACCGAGAAATACCGTAGAATCGACAGGATATACGTTCACCATTCAAGACTACATCGGCTTTAACAACTTTCGTGTTAGGTGTTCTAAAAATAATACATTTAGTTTTTTTACTATTCAATAGTAAGTTATTAGCACTGAACCAATGTACTACTTTCGAGAGAGCATTGTTTACATCGTCATATACGATTTGTCGTCTTTTTATTTTGAAAATCAATGAGGTGTAAGTCAATGAGGCGCAATACTGAGATTGGAAGATCTTTATCATGTTTCTATATCTGAATAAAGAGTAACGACGTCATTGTGACACTGATGTCTGTTCAAACGAATACCCATGATGATTATGGGCTTCGATGCCAACTCCGATGCTTTTATTTGACTGGAAAATGAATTGACTGAATATAACTTTTATTTAATTGTTTTAAAGTGTTTTTGTATATTATTAAAAAAAATACATGCTTCTTTATTTTATGCACATCCGAATTGTAAAATATAACTATGGAAAATTTTATACTCCTCCGTCTGGACCGGTTGATATCGCAGGTCGCTCGGGCCACGTGCTGCGCTACGTGTGGAAGTGGGCGGTGATCGCGGCGCTGGGGCTGGAGACGCAGCCGCTGTGCGGGACCATGCTGTCGCACCTCGCGCGCCTGCCCTGGAACCAGCGCTGGTTCCATGTGGAGTGCTTGCTCGTGATGCCCCAGGTGACTTTCAACTTTGTTGTCTTCAAATATTTAGCAAAGCGATTGGCAGTAGTGTTAAGGTACTCTGTTGCACTCTTTACTAATTAAGAGTGTTTGATAGTGAAATACAGAGCTGTGTTATATTTTAATTGGAAATCACAACAATCATTTGAAATTTACTAAACTTAATGACTATTATGGTATAGTAGTTAAATAATACTCAAAAAAACTCCACAATTTTATAATATTATATGTTGTAAAGCAATAGATAAGTGACTGGACAACCAAGAAGAAAATTGTTAGTTATACAAATAATTAACAATTTTCTTCTTTTTTACAATCACAGAAGTTGTATCAAATATGGATAGAGGACTTTACAATACGAACATGCTTACAACTTACAAGATATATTAACTTATTTTATGTTATTATTACAAACGTATATGTTTTTATTATTTTGTGTTCCTTTTATTTTTTGTGCGCAATAAATAATATTACATTCTATTATATTTTTCTACAACAGATAACAGAAATGGGCACAACATTACTACAATCGTGGTGTAGTAACGTAATGCGATACATCACAGCGGAGGATTGGCTCAATGGTGCCATAGATGAACAAGTGCCTGCTCATCTTGTATCCATATTGAAAATATTAACAGACAAACAGATGGTGCTGCCAGATGAGGTATACATTCATTCATTCTCGAAGCTATGCGTGTTGAGTGGCGGAACTCAACGCTGCGCTTTCCTTTTACCAGAGCGAAGTATTGAAAATATTTTATTTCCTTGAGTGGGAATCGAATCCACAACCTATCGTTTACAGTCGCTAACGTGTCACACAAACGCTTGTGCGACCACGACTGCCCCTTAAATTTAATTATTTTTTTTATTTACTAATTAGCAAGACTATACTAGTATATAAAGGAGCAAGGTGCCATTTTTCGAAGTTTCAAATCGAATAGAAGATAATGTTAAATAATAGATAACATAACTCTTATGATGAATTAAATATGTTTGTTGAATAGAAATCTATTGAACAATGAAATTAAGGAACAAAATGGCATTACAATTAACTTTTGACTCTTACAGGCATTAGAGGAAGCGTGCAAACTGCCCTGGCATCGCTTACCTAATATAGCCGTAGAAGAAGCCTTTGAGACATACTTCATGGAATTTTACAGTACTACATTACCATATCACGATCAACCACATTTTAGGTACTGTATAAAAATTACGTTTAATGTATAATGTATTTATTATATGTATATTAGAACTGATTTACATCCATACCTATATTATAAATTCGAAAGTAACTCTGTCTGTCTGTCTGTCTGTCTGTCTGTTACGCAATCAGGGCCAAACCGCTAATTCAATTGTGATAAAATACTCATACAGAGATACTTGAGGATCTTCGGATGAACATAGGTTACTTTTTTTTCTCATATTTGTAATATTGTTGATATATACTAATATATTAAAATATTTTTTAATTTGACAGGCAATTTATTCCGCCATGTTAATAACAACCTACCGTTGCTAAGCAACGGTTTGCAAAGTTTATTTGTTGTTATAAGCAAACGTCACCCAAAACGAGCTTGCTTAACGCATACATGGCGTGCGCCGACTCAACCTTATGAGATACATAAAAATAATGTTTTACAAAAATATTGTCCTTTAAATAATGCTTAAAAAAGTCCGCGATACACATACCATGTTTATCTCTGAAGCTTGAGCAAAGTAACAGAGTAACAACAAGTAACCATTTTAATTAATTTACTTTATATTTATCGGGTTTTTGTTGTATGTATTTTCTATAATTTGATATTGATCCTTATGAAAATGAATATAATAGTCACTTTTAGCATTTCATCTAGATGGAAATTATAGTTCACTGTATAACATTCTAATAAATAATTGAGGAGATGTCACTGATTCGAAATGACCTAGCTTACGAGCGCCATAGTATGACCGACGCGAACGGGCTGACTTTGACGGTTTTGTAAATTTTCTGTTTATAATTAATTTCTACTTTTCTTTGGTTCTTCGCTTATTCGAGTATGCGTTAGATTTTCATAAATTTCTTGGTGTGGTGTAAGTTGCGGCCCTGCGCGGCATCGGTATAATATTATATAAGTATTGAAGAGAGAATTGTTGGTTATTTCATCTTGGTTGGATGGTTATCTATACCGTTGTTATACACTTAATAAATTGTGGTTTTAGTTTTTTGGGATTTTATTTGATATTGCTCGCAAAACTTATCATATTTAATGTAGAAAGGACTTCAGATATTTCATATAGTATCTATGTACGCAAGGAAAGCGAGTAAAAAGATTTTTCCCGGGTAAATCAGTAAAATCGATCATTGAAAGTTCAATAAAAATTAGTTCAGTTATTCTGGATATTAGCTCGGGGAAATAGAAAGACAGACAAAGACAAAATTATTAATAATGTAGCTGGTTTTCTTTAGTTTTTTTATTAATATTTTACTATGGTTACGTCTACTTATATTTTTTTTTTCATTTAAATAAGTTAGATATTTTCAAAAACAATTTCCTAAATATATCTATAAGCTTTCGTAAAGTTTAAGCGGGCGAAGCCGCGTCCGGGTCCGCTAGTTTCTCTATATATTATAAAATAGAAACGCTTTTCGTCTCTGTCTGGCCTTTCTAAGTTTTCTTCCTCTAAACCACCCAACGGATTTTGATGCAGTTTTCAACATTAGGTAAAGTATTTCTCAGGGAAGGTTTATATATAGTTTATTATATGTATATTTTATTGTAATTTGACATAAATATGATAAATGTGTATAAAGTCCTACCCGTTGAGACACTTTCACGCATGCGCTGTTTTAATGGTAAGTCCTACATGAAAACAATGTACTAGAGTATTATTTCTCTTAATAAGATCTACAAAAAAGTCAGCGACAGCATATTCGTATCTTCTAAGGATAACATACAGTGAGCATATTTCTGTCTAAAAATAGTAATTTGAATATATTCTTTTATTGTGAGGGATGTTTGTCCATAATGGTATCAATCCTTATCCTTTTAAATACTTTATTAATTTTCTACGTTAAACAAAGATAAAATTCGCTCTTTACACTAATTCGAAATTACGAATAGTTTTAAAGAAAAACGCATTTAATTGTTGACACATCACGCCGGCAATAAACCGCAGTTTTGGCTCATGTTTCATTTATCCCGTACCATCAAAATTACCTTTTACTGTTTTTCATTTTAATAAGTACTTTAGAAGTTGTTACAATATCAAAAAATCCTTGCTGCGAAACGGCTCGCCACACGCCATGCGTCCCCCCGCGCCCCGCGACCTTTTGCTTATAGAAGGGCGTCCGCCGCGCCCGCCTGCCTCTGTACTGTAGCAAAGTAGATGTAGATGCGATTGTACGTATTGGATAATTGGAGTTTAATGTATTATTTCAGCGCGATATATTACATTCTTTTTGATTAACAGAATAGTAATATTTTGTTTATAATTTCTTCCGTTTAAGTATTTTAGTTTAAGAGAATAGTAGGTAGGCTTTTGTTTATCATTTCTTTCGTTTAAGTATCATGTTGTTTATTTTGTTTACTCTTTTTATGTTCTTTTATTATTTTCTTTACCTTTTTAAACATTTCCTTTTTTAATTTAATGCCATGAAAAAGTTGTTCAAATATAGGTCGTAGAAATGCAAATAAAAATCGTTTAAATGATACTAATAAAAAAGTAGAGGAGATGGAAATTAGATAGTAATTTAAATATATTTTCTTATTGTGAGAGATGTGTGTCTATAATGATATTAATCCTTATCTTTAAAATTAATCCTTCCTTGATTTTAAATAAGTTATTTATTTTCTACGTTAAACAAAGATAAACTTTGCTCTTTACAATATTTCGAAATTACAAATAGTTTTAGAGAAAATCATCATCTCATCTCAAGCTCGACTCATGTTTATCCCTTACTCTCAGTATATAATTAAGTATATTAGTTACCTTGGCCATTTAATGTAGATCAAAATGTTCTTTACTGTTTTTCATTTTAATAAGTACTTTAGAAGATTAATAGCACAGATTTAAAGTTACGGTACTAAAAAATTCTTGCTGTGTAACGGCTCGCCGCCCACCATGCGTCCCTCCGCGCCCTTTTGCTTATGAAAATGAATCCGCCGCACCCGCCTGGTTACTTTCCCCCGGGCATGGAAGGAGGGTCTGCTCATCATGTTGCCCAAGAGCCCACAGCAGCCTAAAAATACCGATCTATAACCCTCCTTAGCGCGGTCGCCAAGCTGTTCGAGAAGTTATTCCTCTCACTTCTCCAGGCGCACATCCACCCCCGAAGCGAGGAGTTTGGCGAGCACTCTGGTTACACTACGCCACAGCGATCAACCGAAAGGAGAGTGCAATAGCGGTCGTCCTCGACATAGCACGCGTATTCGACCGCGTCTGGCACCCGGGCCTACTTCATTACGTGCTCAGAGCCGGCACTCCCCTGCACGTCGCGCATGTCTTTGCTTCCCTGCTTCAGTGACAAGACATTTTGCGTGAGAGTTGAGAGTTCGAGGTTTAGCAGCGACTCGATCGCCGCTGTTGTTTTCAGCATTTTGTCACCTGATCTCTACGCACAGATGACATCACAACGCCCTAGCGAGTATCACTCAACGAGAAATCCTGCAGGTGGTCCAGAACCTCATCTTCCGTCGAGTGACGACGAGGCGCCATACTACGTGAGGAACAACACGCATCACCGCAACCTAAAAATAGAAAGCCTGGAGGTACAGATTGGTCTCCCTCAGGAAACCGAGAGTCTCACCTGACTGAGTTGACCGTCTAGATGACATTTGATAATCCTTCTAATACGCTCCCGCATCCCCCTCCCTGTGTCTGCTCTAGAGCAGGTTGTCGCTTGAGACCACGGCCAGAGAGCCAACGCACAGATGTCGTTCAGAGCTACTACGGAGATGGACGAGAGAATGCTTTAATTCTGCGCCTGGCTCTATAGCAAAGTAAATTTAGAAGCGATTGCACGTATTTTGGAATTATCCAATAATTATAAAGTATTTCAACGCGACATAGTTGATTATATCTTTCGTTTAAGTATTTTTGGGTGAGGGAATAGTAGATAGTCTGTTGTTTATAATTTCTTTCCTTTAAGTTTTCTGTTGTTTGTTTCATTTGTTTAAGGGTGTTTTTTTTAAACAATTGGAACATGCTTATTGGAACTACGAAACTGCGGGTTGCATTAAGGTTTAAATAATTTTCACATTAGTAATCTTAAGTGCTTTGCAAACATAGGTACATTATATGAATAATTCAGTAGTTAAAGCGGGCGAAGCCGCGAGCGGGTTGCTAGTTTAAATATAAATTAAGAAAAATAATATATAAATAAATCTTTAAACATTGGGATTAGTGTCAAGGCCATCTGTGCCTAGGCTCCAGAGTAAGGAGGTCTCACGATAGGTGCCGTCTCAACCAATACTGCAGCTGGTTCTAGAGCCAATACAATTTTGTGCTGAATAATATTCATATTATGTTTATTTCTGTGTATTATTTAAGTTTCATTCACGGCAAACTTATATTTTAAATATTGATGTTTCTTCGGTGCGGTCCATCACTTTTTGTATGATTGAATTCACGAACAACGCGATTAAATTAACTGCAATGTGATAAAGTCTTTTACTATAATCTTTCTTTTAAATGAAAAAGTTGTGTAAGTATTTTTTATAAAGCAAAAGTAAAGTTAGTGATTTTTACTAATGTAGTAGAGTATAATGAAGTGTCGCCATTCAAAGAGTTTTATTTTTAAGTCATAGTCAATATAGCTAGCAAAGCTAGTTAAAGTTGACTAGCGAAGCGAGCAAGAGGTGAAGTTCGTATATATGTAAAAATTTTGCCTCGTTACCGGAGCTCCAGCGCCACAAACACGGCCAACATACTTTCAGGGTAATGCTGTCGGCGTGCATGCTGGTGGTGGGCGAGCAGCGCTATGCACCTCGCGGGCCTCTGGCGGCGGAGAGGCGCGCGCGCTGCGTGTCGCAGTGGGTGCGCGCCGCGCTCGTGCCCGCGCTCAAGGCGCACGTGGCCGCCTACACCGCCTACCAGCTGCACGCGCTCGCGCACTTGGGTACGTGTTTTTTTTTGTTTTTTAAACAAAAGGACAAGGGAAAAGAGGGTTCGGGTCACCTGATGGTAGGTGATTACCGCCGCCCACGACCCCGTGCAACACCAGAGGAGCTACAGGTGGAGATAGACGCGCTTTTTGAAGGTACCCATGTCATATCGACCTGGAAACACTGCCGGGGGTAAGCCATTCCACAGTTCGCTGGCGCGTGTAAGGAAGTTCCTACGAAATCGCACAATAGTGGATTGCCACGTATCCAAGTGGTGTGGCTGATTTTAGCTTAGGGCGATCTTGAAATAATTCAAACTGATACTGAGGTGCACCAGCCCTGAGATGAGAACAGTACTCCATATGAGGCCGAGCCTGGGCCTTATATAGGGCCAAACGGTGTTTTGGCGTGAAGTACCGTCTCGCTTTGTTGATGACCCCCAGTTTCTTCGAGGCCAACTTGGCGTTGTTTTCCCGATGATCGCGATACTGGCAGTCACTCGAAACATTAAGGCCCAATATACTGATACTGGGCGCGGCTGAAAGGGAAGTGTTTTGAAAGACTGGCGATACGATAAATGGGATTTTTTTGTGATTAACGCGCAAACTTGTGTCTTCAGGGGATTAAACTGAACTAAGTTCCTTTCACCCCATAAAGAGACATTGTCGAGGGATGCCTCAATAGAAGACACAAGTTTATTTCGGCACTGTTTAGCGTTTTCCCGAGAAAGACTTTTAGATCAACATTCCATATTTTATTTTTTTTTAATATTGAAATATTTCATCGTCAAAATTTTGGAAATTTCTATGAATATAATATATTTTTGTAATATAATAAAATCAATAGTTAATTCCGTAATATTTTTTATTACAGCCCCACACCTGGAAAATTCTTATGGTGAACTAGAAGCACTAATAGGACGAGCACTCGCCATCATGAGTATGGAACCGGCGGCTGGAATAGCCTTACCTGTAAATATATATACTTTTAAGCTAGTATAGAAGATATAATGATATGAAAAAAAAATTTAATTAATTTATAATAATCCACAATTTATATTTTTAAAAAATTACATATGGTATTGACTTATATTTTTAAAAAATGACACATGATTGTATTCTCATAATTTAGAAGACCGTCACAGCGCATAGCCTGATTATAAGCGCGAGCTGTGGGTTCGATTCTCAAATTCTTCTCTTCTATAAATTCTTCTCTTCTACTTCGAATAAATTACTCTACTTTTCTTCTTCTGGTAACAAGACCCAGCGTAACGTTTCAACGAATCCAATATGCAAAGTGTTCCTACTCGGATATAACAGTAAAGGCAGAGGGAAACCCAGTGTTAAGAATCATTACTAATGTATTAAAAATGCAATTTTTAAATATACTTTCCATTAAACAAGCCCTAATCAATATATGTTTGATTATTAAATATTTCATTTAATTCAATCCAGGTATGGGAGCAGTGGATACAAACATGTTCCCCTAAAACACGTCGCGCGTGCGCGTCCGCCGTCGCTTGTCTTACCACTATAGAATATTTTGCTGCTCTTGCTGATGCTGTTGCTAAAGGCGTTATGAATGAAAAAGGTATATTTAATTTATTTCTATTAAATTTGCTAAAAATTTAAAAAATATAAAAAACATAAAATGTAGCTGCTCGTTCCATTTTTTTTATAAGTACTTATGTCTCAATTTTAAGGTTTTACAAAGAGGTTTTTTGTATTGTAATACAATGTTTTTAATAAATATGTTTTTGCTTATGCAATTTAATATTATACTTTCAAACAACAATTCAAAGTCAAGTTTACATTTAATAAATAATACGCAGTAGACGTTTTAGAAGAGACTGACATTTATTACATTGTAAATATATAGTTACATAACTTGGACACAGATGGCTCTAGTGGAAAATATTATTTTTATATTTTGTTATAAGATTAACACCTCCGCTTAACAAAATTAAAAAAATAATCTAAATTAGCTAAACACAAAAAACAAATTACAAATATTGTGAAACAGGTAGAATGCCAAGTTTTTCAGAAAAATATTTATGTTTGACAGATGCTAAACTTTTGGTTAAAATATCTGCTGGCATTTCAGCTGTTTCCAGATAATCAATTTTAACAAAATTATTTGCTACAGCTTCCCTTATAAAATGGTATCTAATATCAATGTGTTTTGATCTCCGATGAAATATAGGATTTAAAATTAATTTTTGTGCACTTTGGCAATCAT
>JAATLQ010009839.1:3910-14045 GCA_013421005.1 Heliconius erato x Heliconius himera
TTAACTAAATATGTATACAAAACGTAAGCCCAATGATGCTTAAAACTTCAACTCAATTGTCAATCCTAAAAAAAATATTTGAGTGAGAAAATAAAATAACTTAAAAAGGTTAAATGTAATTATCTAAATAAGCCATATGTATCAGAGAGTAATTTTAGTTACACAATACTATAGTAGTTCATTTTTTTTATTTTGGAATAAATATCAAGTAATCTGATACTAACGGCCATTTTGTCTAAAGACTTACTAAAGAAACTAGACAATAATAATAATTAAAAAAAAAAAAGAAAATTTATATACTACAACTATAATATTTCGACAACACTAAATAGTAAATTAAAAAATAATTAAACAAAATCAAAATTATGGCTAACTAATTCGCAATCAACACATGAGAATGATTCTTAACAGGCACTCTGTGTGAATTTGTGTTATTAGATATACTAAATCTATCTATATCTGTCGTTTCAGAAAAAAAAAACATTCTCAACTGCGTAAGACCAGCATCCTTGTATACAGTTAGTACGTGACCAACTTAGTAGTACTTGTAGATATTGAGTACAGTACTGTCGATGAGTAATGGCCGCCCTGAAGTTAGCTGTAGATGGCTGCGCAGATTTGGTTTTAGATTTTATTTCTTACTGTTATTTTCTTCCCGAGTGTATAATGCGCAAGTCTTCTGTACTCTGACTTCTATACGGCAATAGCACATCGGCCGTAAAGTATGGTATTGAAATTTAATAGTTTCCCATGCCATCAGTCTATGAACACAATTATGCAGCAAATCTTAACTAAGCATTATAAGCTAATGTTTATGTGGCATGACGGTCCTGTGGAACTTTTCTGTGGGTGTTATAGAAAAAAAAATATTATAAATTACTACTTTCAAATATTTCATATCTTAATAAAAACTGCCTTATAATACTAATATTATAAGGCTTAATTAATTGTTTATTTGGTCGAACATGCTTATCTCAGAAACTACTTAAATTACAATTTATTTTGCGTCCATTTATCGAAATCTTTACCGGTTTTATTATGTCACGTTAACATATTTAATGTAGCCTACTGCACCTGTAGACAGAGCTTTCTCGGGTACTTGTATATATATGTCATATGTCCAAGTCTCAGTTATTTCA
Source organism: Heliconius erato x Heliconius himera (assembly GCA_013421005.1). NCBI lineage: Eukaryota > Metazoa > Arthropoda > Insecta > Lepidoptera > Nymphalidae > Heliconius > Heliconius erato x Heliconius himera. The sequence goes on from JAATLQ010009839.1 coordinate 5,050, forward strand.
ATAAAACCATGTGGGTAAAGCCACAGACGAAAAAAGCAATAAATTAAGTCACAAATATGTATCTTCTATCTTCATGAGAGATGAGCACTAATCTCTTTGTCATATTATATTGACAGAAAAGAGATTGATAAATAAAAAAGGGATAATGTTACACAATAATAGATTGCATGTTTATATTCAATTTAATTATAAGTTCTAGTCCAGTTCTTTGATTATGGCTTTTCAAGTGTGCCAGTTGAAAACAGATTACAACAACAATGTCAAGTTATATGGAGAACAAACAATTTGTCAGTGTCATTTAACATTGCAAAATGTTATGTCAAAAAAAAAGCAGTGAATTTGCAAGATTACATATTATAAAGAGATCTAGTTAAAACTCAACCACTAACAAAACACTGTATACTCGTGAAAAAGAGTAAGAAACATGTAGAAAATAGTACAATTACTTGAAATTTAGATAATAGTTTAGTATAATTAAAAGAGTTACTTTATTTATATCTGTACATAAGACAGACATACTGCTGTCTGCATTGATTGTTTTAATACATAAAACATGTAATTCAATGCACATGTACAGTATAACGTAAATCAATTAAAGACAAAATTCTGAACATGTATTTTCAAAAGAAAAGAATTAAATGCAATTATTACAACAGTAATATCTAGGACTCTTGCATATTTTTTAAATAGTACACAAAAAAGTTCCACAAAATCCTAATGTTATAAGATCATAAGGATACTCTATATTTCCCGCATATAATCACATATACCAAAATATGTTTGTCTTGATATTGTTGCCTGATGCAAACCAAACTGTTGTTATTAGGACAGATCTGAAATAAAAACATAAATATTATAATATTACAAAAAATATTATATGAGGCCAGTCGTGGCGCAGCGGCACGAGGTGTGACTGTAAAACCGACTGGTTGTGGGTTCGATCCCCACTCGAGGAGATGAAATATTTACTTAAATTTATATTTCCATTTCTTCGCTCTGGTTTCGAGGACAAGGGCGGCGTTGAGTTCTGCCATTCAACACGCAATGCCTCCAGAATTCGGCAGAAAGTGGGGAACGGAGTGTCTTACTAGGTTCCCTCTGCCTACCCTGCTGTGTGCGGGATAAAGCGTGAATACAACACATATAGTAGGGTAGGCGGAGATAATCAAGGGTTAAGACTCTCTCAGACACTTCTTTTCACATTCCACATTTTCCGCCCAATTTTCGAGACTTTACGGGTTGAGTGGCGAAAATTCTTATTATAGAAATAAAGAACTTTACTATAATTTTGCAAAGTAATTAATTTTAAAAATATAGTTAGACTCAGGTTGTTGTAAAAATCAATATTAATACCAATGTTTGAGGGGACAGTGTACGAGTATATGTGCCCCTCGAACATTGGTAGACGCGATTACATTCGATTCCCAGTCTGGGGTATCAATTGTTTTCATTTCTCTGCTCTGGTAACAAGATCAAGGGCGGCATTGAATTCTACCAATGTTTACAAACTGATCCAATATCGTGATATTGCGTTGCGAAAGTCGCAATATCTCCATTATGGACAGAAAGTGGAGAATGTCCACATGCTATAAGCCTCCATATATATACAGCATTTAACAAGTAAAAAGTGACATTTATACTAACAGCTCGGCATAAGATCCTGATGCATGTGGTGCTCAGCCTCCATGCCCAGCGGCATGCACGTGTTGGGAGGCGGCCGGCGCTGCACCTGAAATAAATAATTACATTTGTACTTAGTAAACTGAAATAATATATGTAATTTTCGCTACAATTTATTCAAATATGAAAAGAAAATATTCATTTCAATTTCCAATAATATCTTAATAAAACTACAAATTTAAATACGTTACACACAACAAAAATATGTAACAACTAAATAAAATATGTACAAATGTAATATTCTATCATCAACATTATAAAAATAAGAAAATAATTAGTATTTTCAATTTAAACTACTTTTATGATTATTTTAAATAAACTATTAGTATGGTTATTTAAATAAATGTTTGGCAACATTAGCAAGCAATATGAGGGTAGAAATACAAATGTACAGATATAAAAGTGACCACAAGTGGAGTCATGGAGTGTTCTTAGTATTTAACTCATGCAGTAATAGCTACACTAACTCCATAGTGTTGTGTTAGTTACATATACAGGGTGCTGGACTGGTACAGTAATAATACAATACCTGATCAATGTTAAAGCGCACAAAAGCCTCGTACTGCTCGGACAGCTTGTTGTTGAGCACCAGCTCGTACTCGGCGCGCAACGCCGCCTCCTGGTCGCGCAGCAGACGCTCACAGATCATACGCACCTAAGAGATAAATGGGTTGTAATCGTTAAATCAATATACTTATAAATATTTCAGAGGCCAGAAGTGGTGCAGTGGCATAAGCGTGCGACTGTAAACGAGACAAGTGTGAAGTTTGATTCTCACTTGACGAAATTGAATATTTGATATTTTCATATCCTCGCTCTAGTAACGAGAGCAAATCGCGGTTTGCAGTTCCACCATTGAACACGCAATGCCTCCAGAAATCAAATGCTATAAATAATTGAGGCAGTCAAATTGAATTTTAATTTTTTTGCTCAACACGCGACATCTCGAAAATTGGGCGGAAAATGGAGTGTCTTAAAACTAGTATCCTTCTGCATAACCTGCTACTTGCAGAATAAAAATAAATTAATCAATACTTATGCTCTAAAAATAATTTGAATTATACCGCAACAAAAACTTTTGAATTACAGAAGGTTATGACTGGTGAGGAAGACACTTCCGTTGAGAAGAGCCACTGCGAAACGTGCTTTTTTTTTTAAATACTAGCGGGCCAAGCGGGCGGCTTAGCCCGCATACCACCTATAATTCTTTTATTATGCTGCATTTGCCATAAGATAATCAATGTAAATTATATAATCAATATAATTTATACATTCAATAATTTTGATAAAGTGCAAGCACCACATGGCTGTTCGCGAGGATGAAATCGGCGGCAAGGGCATCCCACAAAGGACTCGTGCCGGTAAACAGGGCGTTGAATTATTTGAAATTTACATTTTCTCAAAATTACATGCTATAAAAGCCAAAGCATATCTTCATAAAATTTCGCTGTTGATGAAATATCTATGTCAAATAAAAAACGTTGAAATATCACTTTTCAATTTTTGCACTTTGCAATTTTTATCACACTTTGCAATTTTCAATTTTTTTTTTGTCACAAAATACCTTATTGTGACTAACTTATAAGAGATAGATATACCGTATTGCGGACTTTTTTTTAGAACTAATATGGCGTTTATTATTTTTGTTATTTTATTTCACGATATTTATCCATACTGTATTTCGTGTGATACCAATAACGTAAACATATACTACTACAAAAATACTACTAAAGGTTAAACCTACGACTCTCATTTCGGAAGGAGGCGTATGCGACTATTTATTTCCCTTTGATAGGATTATGTGCGCGTGCGTCGTTTTTAGCAAATGGCGTTTTATTTTACAACGATAATTTTATTATTTATTTTGTTTCAAAAAATTACTTTCATTTTTGAGTTTTTGTTTTAAATTATATTATGCTTTTATAGAGAAGTTAAAACTGTGGTTTCATTTAAAGTGGCGCTGACAAGAACACCCTGTATATTGAAATAAATATTATATGAATTACATAAAAAAAATGATTTGATTATTGAATAGTATAATAACCTTGTGCTTATTATTCAAAATCACTTTATTTCAACCTTGATTTATAACAAAGCAATTATAGAATTGATTGTAGGAAAATACTTAAATATGAAAAGTATGATTTAACTCAAACAATCTTAATCAGACGAAAACAATAGAGTTATTAAAGAGAAATGTGAATTTATTAATAATTTCAATTAATTGAGCTATTGCTCAAAAGATCTTCACTCAAGAAGCTATACTTGATTTTCGAAACTTTGCGGTACTGAACGCCGAGCTTTTTCTTGTTACTTTTGACAGAGCCAGGAAATAAAGTTAAGTCATTCACCTGAATTGGAATCAAACCCAAAAAATATTTACAGTCAGATTTTCTGTCCCACTGTGCCTTATTTTATTTTTCATAGTTGAGGAAGAAAAATTGTTGACTGCATACTAAGCATTTGGCAATATATCAATTGCAGCAAGATGAGGTAATATCTGCAATATGCTGTTTTAAGATGAATATTATAAAACTATTTATATAAAATCTCTTTTCTTAATTTTACTATACATATATCACATTTTACTATATTTCGTTAGCTACATATTTAAATATGGTAAAAATAAGACTAATGAAATATATATATATTTTAAGCATTCAAAATATTGGGATTGAATTTATTTGTGAAGACAAGGAACTGGCTTGGGCTTAACACTCTGGGTACTAAGCTGATGGTTTAAAAAATCGGATAAGCGCGTAAGTCGGCCTTGGCCACCAAAGGTCCCGTAGAAAAATTGGAGGTATCAAGCTTTTTGTGAAATGTAATCTTAGCTTAGCCAGAGCTCTTTCATCTGACACATAACTTGAACTGGCAGCTTTAAAATCAAATTTTGTCTCAATTTAAATTAAGGCTATCATATATGTATAGTAAATTAACAAATATATAGCTATCAGATTTTTTATTGTACTTGATGCAACCTTTAGATGCTAGCTGCCACATTTCATAATTCTAGGTCAACTGGAACCTATGAAATACGATTTTTTTAGGAAATCATTGGACCATAGATCTGAGTATATGGATTAAATTTTAACTAGATTTCTTCAAGTGTTTCTGAGATAAAGATTCTTGACAGACCCACAGGCGTAAGGACAACAAAGTGATTTTATTAGGGTTCTATTTTTCTTAAAAAGTACGGAACCCTAAAATAAAAAAAATGGAAATATATAAAAAAAACCTTCATCACATTGATAAAATTATTTTAATTACCGGCACGACAAAGCACGGCGTAGAGTTTTGCCATTCAACATCTCAAATACTTAAATCAATAGAGAACATAAAATTCTGTAACAGTTAACATTTTTCTGAATAAATTTGCAATCAGTCATTAACTATAAGTAGATAGGTTGGGTGATATTTAATAGGTGTTACAAGTAACATTCCCAGCAGAAATTTTTTACACTTTTTTCACCATCTTGTATCCAGTTCCTGCATATCATGAAATATCCTATACCTAGGTTTCCTTATGTTTCTTACTTGTATAGCTATGTCACTTTGTTGTTAACAATCAATTAGTAACAATCAGTTTACGGAGGCTGCATAATTAACAACATATAAAACAATTACCTGTTTAAAAGTGAACAAGGCCCTGTGCTGCGCTTTCTTCCTTGAATGCGTGGAGCGCTGTGACGGGGAGGTGTCGCCCTCGCTGCCGCTGGACGACGAGCACGACGCGGTGACGCCCGACGCCATCCGCAGTTGACGACGACGCTGAAGCCGCTTTATCTGATCGTATATTTCTTGTATCATGCGCTCTGTAAATAAAATCATAATAAAATAGCAAAAAATGTATCTTATAATTTATCTTTGCGGTAAGAACGTATAAAAGTTTTTTTAATATAGTTACACATTTTGTTCCGCATAACCATCCTGGCCAAGGGTGAGTTTTCATTTAATTGTTAAAATTGAAGAGTTACAAGTTTAAGCTCAAAACAGCTTAGAAAGATAAAGGCTGCAAATTAGTTTAAAATGTTATTATATGTTGTTTTCTGAAATAGATTATTTGTAATGTCCAATTATTATGTTTAAATAATGCAATATTTAATGTATACTCATTTATTGAGCTTGGTAGCAAGACACAGAATGTCACAATCAATTTATTAACAAAGTACCCACTTGATTTATCTTTTATACAAAAAGGTAAAAAAAATATCAAATCATATATATATATATCACACCAGCCATGTGGTTTCGATTTTGATCAGTTTCGGCCAATTTTTTACCAAGTTGAAACTTAGTATTTGCCAGGCTTCACTCTGCTAATTTTTGTGGTCCCCAAGTAACAAAATCATCTATTTCTAATATACCACAAATGTTAATAAAAAATGATATTACAATAACAATAATTAAAATTACTTTTAAATAAGTACTTTAAAAAAAACCTTTTAGATGAGTGACATTTCCAATATATTCAATAATTTATGAATTTTAAATTATAAATATAATATGAAATAACTAATTATTTATTATACATATATATTTTTGGAAAACATCACATTCTTTTTACCAATGTTATGTAAGTCTCATCATAATTTTAAAACTCTGTTAAATGTGCTGGTGTCAGTGAGATTTACTGCTTCAGAAACACCATTAAATGTTAAATTATTGATTTGGGTAAGGATTCATAATATTCTTTGTAAAATAATTGTAATGATTGCATATTAACTCCTGTACAGTTTTTAAATTATATATTATAAGCTAAATACATTATTAGTTAAATGTACAATTGGTAAATATGTAGTTATTACAGTGTACATGTTTTTAGGCATTTTTATATAGATTTATTTCAAACGAACGAACAAACCAAAAATCTATGTATTTACTTGATATTTCCTTGAAGATCAAATCATTCTTTATCTCTGTGTTGAATTAATTACGACTTAAACTTAACTGTTATGATTTATGAAGGTAATCTCCATTAACAATTCAATTTTGTTTACTTTATTGTATAAAATATTGTATAATAGTGCTTCAAACATATATATTTTTGTCAACAGTCATATAACCAAGACTTTTCAAATGTCATTCTTTAACCAAGAACAAAACATTGCTCGATTGCTATATAACATTCGCAGGCAAACTAATGCCTTGAGTTCATTCAAATGACGATAACTTTTTTTTTAATGAACCGATTTTGATGAAACAAACTTCAATTATTAAGTTGAGTAAAAACAAAGCAATTGGTGAAACTTGTAAGTACATTGGTTCAGTACTTTCAGAGAAAAATGTGACCATACAAATCGGCAGACAGACAAGAAATTAAAAAAAAAAAATTGCTTTCTATTATTCTTTTTTAAGTGTCCCTCTATCCATTTCAGTCAAAATTACTTAATGTACAGACAAAATATTTTTTACTGTTTTATTATATATAGATTACTATATCTTAAAAATACATTAAATTGGTTTTTGTGGTAACAGAAGTAATTATTTTCTTATAATCCAGCCTTTGTTGTACTACGATAAAAGAGGAGTAGGAGTGTGGTTAGTTTATGCCTTTTTGCATGAAATATGTGAAGAACCCTACAGCAGCAAACCCTATCATTTAATATGTTATGTTTTCATTTTATTTAATCACTCATAATGTGGCTGGAGATTTTGTTTTGGTCAGATATTAATTATTGATATGCAGTGCATTCTATTGAGGCACAATACAGAAATGTTTGAATTAAATATTAAGAATTGAATCCTTATGTTGTAAGGGGGGAACGGAGTGTATACAATTCATAACAGAGTAATTTTGAGTGAATGTTATTATGTGGAACTACTTTATGTTTACTCTAGTTAGAGATACTTATGTTTGTCTATTTATAAAATATGGTTTTAGACTTTCGTAATTTTGAGATTCTAATACATTATTTTGTAATATTTATTGTTTTATTATGTTATATTTGTACTTTATTTATAAAACTATAACTAAATATAATGGATTAATATCAGAAATCATAAGAACCAAGTATTGAACATACCACACCATATGTTGTTAAATGGCATTTAAAACAAAATAACATAAAATTAACATCATTTAAATAAAAGTTTCACCTTCAAATTGAGTACTACTTCTTTTGTAATTCACAGGACATAGGTGAAAAAATTAGTTCTAATATGATAATAAATTTAATAATTTCTTGTATTTCATTTTATTATATGTATTTAATACACAACAATTCATTTGAGGAGGTGAGGAGCTAACCCACATCATACTACAAGATCATAAAGCAAATTGTTATGTAAAATATTTTTTATATAATAAGGAATATTAAATGTCACTATAACAAAATTATTGTTCTCCAATATTTTTCATTTTTTTTTATATCCATTACATTTACGCTTAGTAATATGAGCTAAGGTAAAATTTTATATTTTTCGTAAAACACCATTACCATAACTGATACAATATACAAAAAAGTTTAAAAAAATCTATATTCACAATATTCAGAATTAGCATAAAAGTATATTTTTTTATTGAAACTTGACACCTAATATTCACAGATAGTCTCAAGTTATTACCTTTTTAAATGTACGAATCATAATTTCAAGCTATTGTACAAAATTGTGTGTCAAAGTAACGTTTGAATTATTCCAAACGAAAAATGTTTAGAGTAGCAAAAACATTTATGGAGAAAAGGTTAAAAACTGCTGCAAAAATATTTTTATTATTTCTCATGGCAGGCATTTCGATTTATTGTTGTAACAGCGTTCGAGACACAACGAAAGCAGGTAGAAGTTTATTGCACTACAAAAAATACCCCATCTTGTACACGACTGCTTAAACACACAATGAACAGCTCAATATGCACTTTATTTTGTCTTTGTCATTTAAAGTTTTTGTTGAAAATAGAAAAAAACAACAAAGCAAAACGCCCAACGGTCATCACGCACCACCTGTCTCTCTCTTTCATGATAAAAATAATATTCACGGTATCAAAAAACAATGGCGATAAATATTACAGCTGACTAATTATTACATACACAATTAAATTTTAATAATACAAATTCTATAATTCAAGCATACAATAATGATTTTTATGTTAGCGACTTGAGGTATACAAAAATAAACAAACCTGGGGTCATTTTTGCAGACGCAGTAACGGTCTCTCCAAATACACAACTTTTAGCTTCAGCCATTTTTAAACCAGGACTTGTGCTTGTGCTTGGAGTAAGTGGAGCACATCTTCGTCTTTTAGAAGGCATCTGTGCCATGCCATCCCAATCCAAATTTCTTTTAAGTGTAGCACACGCCATTTTCTTTTTACGCC